>JAYMTP010000837.1:0-28613 GCA_036897365.1 Geranium brycei | reverse complement strand
AAAAACTCCCCTCCGTGCGGGCCCGCCTAATCCACTCACACCATCCCGCGCAACCTTCGCGTCCCGTCATCTACAACCGTCAAGGATTTCCACGTGTCCTCCCCTTATTGGTCCAGACGAGTTACCTTTTGGATCAAACGACGTGACGCTCATGCCTCCGGATAACGCAAGTGGGGCCGCTGTGCCACGTGTTCGGATACAAGTCAGCTCCGAAAAGATGGATAGATCAAAAAGCGTCGAGGAGAAAGTGAGAAAAAGCACACACACGAAGACAAGATAAAGCACACACCACACTCACTCGCAGAGTCTGCCCCTTGAATTTTCTTTTTCCCGGTGAAGCTTCGCTCTCTGTACAATTTTCTCGGGAAACAAACACCCGCTGGTGCGCTTCTTCCTCTTTCTCCTCTCAACTTTACGCCGTATTTCTCGTCGTTGACTTGTATTCTCTTAATTCAATTTCGATACTCCGTTTCCTGATTTGATCTGAGTTTTTGACCGATTGAGTTCAGATTTTAGTTTTCTTCACATGAACTGATCGATCGTAGTTTCCAGTCTCGATATTGGAGGAAAATTTGTGTTTCTCGATGTGTGGAGCTCGAATTCAAAATCTAGGGAGGTTCTAGAGCTTCACATGATCTGGATCTGGAAAAATGGAGAAGACCTGTGATTTCTGCACGGCGTGGAGGCCGGTGGTGTACTGTAAGGCCGATGTGGCGCGTCTGTGTCTCTCCTGCGACGCGAAGGTGCACTCGGCCAATGCTCTCTCCGGGAAGCACCAACGGAGCGTCCTGTGCGACTTGTGCCGGCACAACCCGGCTCACGTCCGGTGCTTGGATCACCGGATGCTGGTGTGCCGGAACTGTGACCGGACACTGCACGGGTTCTCCGGCCAGCACCAGAAGCGGACCCTCAGCTGCTTCACGGGGTGTCCTTCTGCTCAGGACTTTGCGTCGCTGTGGAACTGGGACTTGAATGAGCTTGACAACAGTGATTTTGAGCATCAGTATGTGGATACTTGTGTGGGAATTGGACAGTCTTTCCCGGTGGAGTCGTCGGCTGAGGCTGAAGCGGACCGGGCCAATTTTATATCTGCCTTGGAATCTAAAGTGGAGTCAAGCAGCCAACATGATAAGGTAGTCCAGATTGTGTATAGAACACTTAGGAGTGTAAGGTGATAGTTAGTGTGTTTGCTGCAATTATGATTGCTAATTGATTGTGTGATATCCTAATTCTAATAGAGTTCAGTTTGCATATAGCATCTTCCTACATTGTCTAAATATTTGTTTCTAGAGAAATTGTTGAACTGAACCCTTGAGAAAGGAAATTAAGGCCTAAGCAATCCAGGGTATCAGAGGCTTGGATTCAGGTGGATGGGCCACCCGAAGCTATTTGATTTACTTTGCAAATGCGTTTTGATGGTCGAAATTAGTAATTTTTAAGTATTCACCTGGCATATCTGACAGATTTATCATGAGGTTTTTGTGGCTTTTGTTAGGATTTCATTGGTGATACATAGTATTCCTGTGGATGTAGTGGTTAATAGTCTCCTTAATGAACGATGAACCTTGGTAATGGAGTAAAATGCTTCATACCCTATGGAAACTGTTGGAGATTTTCAATATTTAGAATTTAAAGGAATATGGCCATTAGGGACAATGTCCATTTGCATGTTCCTATATTGGTGATTCCATGAGGATTTTAGTTATTATTTTGAGTTTACCTTGGTCCTCCTATGTCCTAGGACTATGGGCTTTACATGTCGTTTAATCTTTCAGAGGTTTTCTGGAAGTCAACAGCAGCAGCAGAAGAATCGCTTTATTTTGCAACAGATCCTTGAGTTGAGAAGGATTCAACTCATTGATGGGGTTAACCCTTCACCTTTGTTACGCGGCGAAGGACAAATTGGCATACCATCCCAGAAGCTTGATGGCGATCTTGATAAGCGTTCACAGCTTTCTCACAACTTAGCCACTGATGCTAGAAGAAGGGAGAGTCCAGCTTTGGAGCTCAAAGCCGAACCTTTGCCTTTATCACTATCTCATTTGGAACAAATACCATTGTCTTCAACTGTTGGGAGTCCTCTGAATGGAGAAACCTTTTGGCAGTACAAAAATCCAAATCAAAGTAGTCAGGTTTGAAATTTTCATTACGTAATTTATTTTGATATGCTCGCATCAAATAGTTTGTTATTTCTGTGGAGTAAGTTTACACTATAGACTAGTGCTTCTATGTGAATGCGTAGCACAGATTGTGTTAGGTACTGGTGCTATAAATTTATGTCTTTCCCCCCAATAGTTTGTTGTGTAGTTACACGTAATGTCCATAACCTGCTTAAAGAATTTAGAAAGGATGTAGTGACTGTATGATATCTTTTTTTTAATTAATGAAAATAAAGGAACTTGGAAAATGACTTTTTCCCATGCGTGTTGTTAAGAATTAAAAAATGGCTGTGGTTTGAGCATCTTGTTGTGAAACATAATAATAACTTTCTTGTCTCATATATTTGGATTTTCACATGGAGAAATTTGGACAAGTGGGATACTTGGGTTTGGTGTTGCACTTTTCCTATTTACTTTCTTATTCCTATATCTTTGCATAATGGTACTGGAAAGTCATTTCTGACATTCATATGTGTGATTCCTGGATTAAACTCATCATCATATATAAAATTAGATTCTTACTGGTCATCATTTCTGCTAAATTATTTTTTAAGAACTTAAATTCACGTGTGCAGTTTTGGTCTCAAAACATGCAAGACCTTGGAGTATGTGAAGAACTTGTTTGGCATGATGAATTTAACATTCCCGATGTTGATGTCTCATTCCAAAACTTCGAAGATCTTTTTGGAGGAGAACAAGATCCAGCCAGAGCCCTACTCGACGAGAAAGATGTGTCATGCTCCTCCATCGAGAAGGAAATGTCTCTTGATAAATCCAATAATGAGTATTCAGTTGCAATGGAGGTCGAATTCTCTTACCATTGGACACTTCTTCCATTGTTTTCACCCAGTAATTATAGTACCACCCATGTCAAAATTGAAATGAATGGGAAAATGGTTAATAATATGTTTTATATAGTTTTGCATTCATATAATAGTATTAGCTCTGATGTGAAGTTAAAAGTGATTTCCCATGTATTGGAGCGTAACACCTAGAATCTTTGGTTGTCTTTCAGGTCTACCACTCTTTTAGATCATAAGGGTATAACAATGAGTCTTATGCTGTTGTCTGATTTGTGTAGGTAGAACATTTTCAATGGAATCTGCATCCAATGAGCGAATATCTAGTATACATGCTTAAGCCTAGGTGTGTGTGTTGCTAGCCCAATATTGGAGAATGGTTGTGCAAGATGAAACTTTTTACTGTCATTTGAGTATAAGTTATGTGCTCTAACAACAAGCATATGAGATCCGAAGCTTGATCTTTACATACACTATGTATAAATTTACATTATCACCAGACAGATTCCGAAGTTATTGCTTCTAGCCTTGCCAAGATAGTGGAGAAAATTTCTTGCAGCAAATCTTGTCTTCGGTTTGTAACTTTATTCTTCTTTTCCAATGTTTGGGACAATGACAGGACGCCGCAAATGCTTCATCCAACTACATGAGACCGTCAACTCATTCAAACACGGATGTTTTTCCTCCTAATCAAGTCGGTCACTATCCAGGAAGAATGGGTTCTCCCCTTCCATCTGATTCTACAATGTCATTCTCTTGTTCTAGGCTCAGCACTAAAAGCACTGGCACCGATTGTCTCGATACTGGAATTTCTCCCAACAATGCAGGGGACGAGCCCTCCTACAGCTCACATAACCTGGAAGCTAGGGACCATATCGCAATGAGATACAAAGAGAAAAAGAAAGCACGACTGTAAGTTTCAAATTATCGTCTGCTGATATGTTTCATTAATAAGGAACTTCTTAACCACTCTGAAACAGCTTTACATGACTGTCTAGTAGAACCCCATATAGTAGAAAATGATCTGAAAGGCTGAAAAATAAACATAATATGTGATGCTAATTAATAAATCGATAGATTATGAATCTTTAGCTGATTCTGTACAAGTAAACTGTAATTTATATATCTTTAGCTATTCTCTTCTTATGGTACGTCAACATGTTCTAATTTCAGGCATGAGAACCGCAACCTATACACGCCCCAGAAAGGTACAGCTGATGCCCGAAAACAGGTTAAAGCCCGATTTGCAAGAGAAGGTTATGAATCCGACTCTGTTGAAGCAGCACATAGTTACTAAATTTATATGTGTATGCCAGTTAGAAAATGAATCAAATAATGCCCCATTTGATTCAATCCATTCTTTTTTTTCTCTTACATGTAAATATGATCTCTGTAGCAATTACGAATAAAAACAGACTATCGATCGTCAGTTTGGCCAACGGGCGACAGGCAGGACTCGCGCCTGCCTGAGGATACCCAACAACAGCCAGCTGATGAGATCTGCGTTTCGAGGAACGAAAATAAGCAACATAAACTTATGCTCTGTCTGGTTTTAGGAAATGATAATGATGCTGTGGCCAACTTAACAACCATTAGATGTGGACATTAGAGAGAAAACAAGTGTGTGCATTTGAAGAATGTCCATACAAAGAATAGGAGGCTAAAAAGATTCACCGAACATCGTCGTTGATGATTATGATGAGTTGTAATAAATAAGTAACGCTTCCCAAGAAAAGGCATGATGGTGATTCTCTACCTTCCGGAACTGTCCTTGGCAAAAAGAATGTGTGTGCTGTGTTCTATAATCTACTTCATTACAAAATGTAAATTTGAAGCCCCCCAAGACCACAACAACGGTACTCTCTCTCCATTAGCTTGGAAACCAAGTAATTGTTAAATCTCTAACTGCAAGTGGTTTAATATTCAGCCACATGCATGCTTATATTAGGGGACTAATCACTCAACATGGTCCCAGAAACTAAACTGAAAATTATGTTGATTTCATTCCTTTTCAGGTGCACCTAATTCGCCCAATCATTGATTTGGTCCTTGAGAGAGCCTTCACAATCAATTTTTGCCTTCAACAACGATAACATTACTTAATTAGTTCTATTAAAACTAAGCAATTAGAAGCTAATCATTATGCTTGTTGATGTTTTACAAGGAATTTTGAATGATAACATTACTTAATTAGTTCTACTAAAACTAAGCAATTAGAAGCTAATCATTAAGTTTGATGATGGTTTACAAGGAATTTAATGTGTTAAAAGGCATTAAGTGTTTGGCGAAACATATCAATGTCTTGCAATTAACTAATAAGGTATGGTCCAGCGGTTGAACATTATATTATTGACGGTGAGGTCGAGGGTTCGATCCCAATAAAAAAGTGGAATCATATTATGTGAGGATATAAAAAAGCGTTTATGAGTCATCTAAAATAACTTTAAATATATTTTTTACTGTATCATATAGATCATAAATACATGTATTATACAATTGATATGTTCCTCTTGTATAATACAATTGTATTAAAAGGGAACATATTTGGTTGACTAAATAACATATGGTGGAAGGGAGGCCACGGTTCTCCGTCCGCCTCCGCCGTCCTCTGTCGATTCGAAGTGTCCTTCTTAGTCGGTAGTTTTTCGATTTGTGCGTTTATTTCCAATTGTGTTGCGGATACTATTTTCGATTTGTGGGTTGTCCTATAGGAAGGCACGTGGTTGGATTTTTGAGGGTTTAAGTGTTGTATCTGCTGCTTCGTCCGTTTAAGGAGGAGAGTATAGGCAACGAGTCTTAGGGGAGACATTTTGGGTATCTTTCAAGAACGTTTTTGTCATGTGTGGGTCGGTAGGAGTATGGTTCCGATGGGGCGGTTCTCAACATGAGAGTTGGTGAGTGTCCAATTGTCAGAGGTTCGTTTCAATAGTGGTGGAGGCCATGACGCTCCAGAAGGTTTTGTATTGGGTTTTGAAGTTGGGTAGGGACCGGGTGAAAATTTTGAATCTGATTGCTTGTCGGTCGTGGAGGGTTTATTAGCATTGACGCTGAATCGCTCTACCGTGGGTCGTGTCTTTTATGATTGTTAAGCTCGTGTGGTTATTTATGTAATATTATGTATTGTATTGTCAGTGTACATGTTATGGAGCAGCTTCTTTACTTGCATTCCTGTCCGTAAGGGTTTTGAACGGGAGTATATTCTAGGATGTTTTCATGAATCTTACTTTTGTGTACTTTTATATATATCTTAATAAAGTTCAGACGTGTGCTTCAAAAAAAATATATTAGTTAAAAAATACCATTAATAATTTTTAACAACTAAGTGACTAAAATCTAAATGACTAAATACATATGCACCAAGAAAATACAATATATATGGGTCATCTTCGAGATTAAAGAAAACTTTTGGTCCAATTTTGTAATTAGCAAGTTTGTTGAACTTGGGGATTTCACACAATTTTCTTGCTGACGCATGTGAAGTCACTTTAGGCTTTTCCCGCTCAAAGCACATACTCCACTGTGCCTCACCCTCACATGTCTCCAAACGACCAAACCATCA
The DNA here is from genome assembly GCA_036897365.1 of Geranium brycei. Lineage (NCBI taxonomy): Eukaryota > Viridiplantae > Streptophyta > Magnoliopsida > Geraniales > Geraniaceae > Geranium > Geranium brycei. Next base: position 22,095 of record JAYMTP010000837.1, on the reverse strand, counting down.
CCGCACAATCTCTACCCAGGAACAAATCCACACCATCCATTTCACGAAAAGCAGATTCCATTAAACAGCACCCCACAGTACCAACTACTTCATACCGCAGAGAATAAAATCTCATCGGTTCATTAAAACTCTGAACACAACTCAGTGGAAAATGGACGGTAATGTCCTCGGTATTGCACAGGCCATCAGCGTGAGGAGGGACGAAACACAAGGGCATAATGGGAAACAAGTTCTTTTTCCGTTAGAAACCAAAATGGTTCGGTTCTAACAGATTTTCATGGCGGTGCTCTGTTCCCTTCGCACCGAGCATGTTCTCTCTCCGATTCTCCAACCTATATATTTACTATTCACACCCCATTCCTCTCCTTCTTCTCTATTTTTCTTCTTCTAATTTTCTCTCTCTCTAAACTCCTGAAACAAACAGACCAAACCCAAACCCTGACGAACCAGAATTTCGATCTCGCTGTTCTTGGCATCGATCGGGTTCAGGTAAGATTCTTCTGATCTGAAATCGATTTTGCTCCACTGATTGATCTTATTGAAATATGTTTACCGATTGATACTTATTCGAAGCAACAATTTGTTATGGTTTCTGCCACAATAGACGTGTGTAGAACTTGTTCTTCTATAATCTGTTGTCGAAATGTTTCTTCAAGTTTTCGTTTAATTTTGATTCCGATTCGGCGATGTTTTCTGGAATTAGAGCTAGGTTTTCATGCTCTGTGATTTTTGCTTCTAGTTGCAGTTTCTGACTGGTTTGATTTTCGCGTTTCTTGTGTTGTTCTTGAAAATTAATTTATCGGTGATTCAATTCATTAGCTATCGATTTCTGATTTGTTGATCTCTGTAACTCGTCGTCTACTACGGTTTTGGCTTGGTTCTCTGTAAAATTTCTGTTACAAGTGATGCTTTAGGATTCAGATCTGGATGTTCTACATTTTTCGTTTTCAATTTCTGAAACGGAACTCGCCGAATCATGTATCGGTTTTGCGATTTTCCTGTAGGTGATGCACAGCGACACCTACGCCTCCGTGCACGGCGAGCTTGCGGAATTGGAAACCGCCATGTCATCGTCTCGCAGGACCTCCATGTGCCGGCGAAACAGCGCATCGTACTCTTCACGCTACTCTCCGTTCCCAGCTCTCCCTTCCTCTCTCTCAGCCACGCCTTACTCTGAAGATTCGCCACCGGCAAGTCCGTCCACCGTCGGTGACATGTCTCGCCTGATTCTCGAGCACCAGGACCTCAGCAATCGCCACAACCTCTGTCTCGTTCAGCTCTGCGAGGTCGCCAGAGAAGCAGAAACTCTGCGCCAAGAGAACGCCGGCCTCCTTTCCCTGAATCGCGAGCTCACCGAGCACCTGAGCCTCATGATCCAAGCCGACGTCCAGAAATGGATTGTGTCCGACGATTTTGTGAATCGATTCCACGGTCTGTGTATGGGCGACAATGTGGCAGATCATGGCCGGGCCTGGGATGAGGTGTCCTCTGATCTTGATGAGAGCCCAACGAGCGTGATGGAGAGCGACAAGGCAGAGGCTGTGGGTGCCCAGAGGGTTTATCTGCCAAAGAGCATTTCGGTGAGGTCCAATGGGTACTTGAAGATCAGTCAACCTGTGGCGAGTCAAGGTGGTCAGGCTCAGACTGGGAAGCCGACCAGGCCTCGGGCAACAAGCCCTCTCAGCACAAAGGTATGAATCTGTTTCCATCTTCACTATAGAAAAGAATTTGACAACATTGATTAGGGTATATAGATACATAGTTGGTTCTGTGTAACACTAGAAAACATTTTGGTTTTATGGATTGTTAATTCATAAGAGATGAGTAGAAACTAAATGCATTCAGGAGATTAACCCCCTTTGAATATGTGTCAATTGGAGATACTGTGTTGTCTGTAGAACAGTACAAGGTTTGTTTGAGTACTGGGCTTCAGTTTCTGTATTGCATCCTGAATTGGTACTTCGATTCTTGGTAGATTATTCTCTGAAGGTTTAAGCCCCATCTCATGTGTGTGGTCATGCACTAGTCCTACAACTGTAGGTTTGCATATTGTCAGTGTGGCACAAATCTGCATCTATGCAGTTGCACATTATGCACCTTGTCCTGAACATTTGGGGTGCAAAAATAGATAATTTCTCAGGTGTCAATTCTCAGCTTGATAAGGAATTGAACTATTGCATGCTGGCATTTTGAGATGTATACTTCGTATCTATAACAAGTTGTATATCTTTGTAGATGTACAATAGATAATAACTTTGCAGATGTACTCATTTTAAAATGAACTGAGATAAGTTGTGTGTGCTCAGCAGCAGCAGCAACAACAGCAACAGCAGAAGGTACTTGTTCGTGGTGGGAAGATTGAAGAGGATCCACTGGAGCTGGAGGTTTACAATCAAGGAATGTTCAAGACTGAACTGTGCAACAAATGGCAGGAGACAGGAGCATGTCCATATGGCGATCACTGCCAGTTTGCTCATGGGATTGAGGAGCTGCGCCCAGTGATCCGCCACCCGCGCTACAAGACCGAGGTGTGCAGAATGGTCCTTGCTGGTGATGTCTGTCCCTATGGCCACCGCTGCCATTTCCGCCATGCTCTCACTGATCAGGAAAGGGCTATGGGTACCAAGCTGGAAGACAGGTAAATATCAATATACATGATGGTAACCAAGAGAAGAGAGGAGAATTATACAGCAATTAAGTAAAGTGGAAGTGGAGATGGTGCTTATATCCTCAAAACAGATATAGTGGGTAAATAATGCTATGAGAATCTATATAGTAAATATACAAATGCTTAAACTGCAAGATGAGTAATAGTAATAATAATAATAATAATAAAATGGTCTGAAGATAAACAATTGGTGTTTTTGAGATGTTGGTAAGGGATTGTATTGTAATGAGAGACTACCTTTGATCCTTATGTCTTGTTATGGTGATCTGCTCTTTATAGTTTTGTAAGACTTGGCGGTTGTGAGACAATCCTACTTTTGTATGCGCTCCAAGTTAGAAGGAAAGTCTTTGTATATTCGTTCATTTTAAGAGGACTCCTTATTTTGTTTGTATTGAGAGTATCGTTAAAAACCTTGAATTAAAGCAGAGTTTGAAACCTTATTGTTTGAATCTTCCCCTTTCTTGATATCAAGTTTGTGTTATAAAGATACGAGTGAAAAATTCTTTATTCACTCTTCATATCACTAATTCATAATCGGTATCTAACCTAATGAAGGCAAACTCTAAAATGAGCCATTTACTCATTTCAGTTATCAATGGTGTGGTGTAGGTTGTGATGGATAATGGGTCAAAAAAATGTGAACAGTTAGTATTTGGGTTGGATGACAGGTTGTAGATGTATAATCCAGTCCAACCCCATTTAACAATTCAAGTATATAGACTTAATAAATTATGTTTAAAAATTAAAACTTATTTGCTTGTTTGGAGTTGATGTTTAAGAATCAAAGGATGCATTCAATATATTTTGACCGACGATTAAACTCTAATTTTTTTAATTATGGTTAATTGATTTGGTTGTGATAGGAATGACAACATGTCATGTTAAGGTCGGTTTTAGCCGAACTTGCACCGACACACTCATTCTAAACGGGTACCCAGCCTGTAAAAAGGTTTTGGGTGTCCAACCCGATCAAAACTCGACGGTTGCAGTGATTTCTCAAAACCTAAACCCGACCCAAAAAATTCATATTAAAGAATAAAAATAACAAAAAATAATTTCTTAACTAATTTTCATAATTTTGGATTAAATGACTTTGTAACAAAATAAAATGTGGGAAAGAAAAATTGAGTACTGACGAATATTATTATTTTTTGAATCATGGATAAATATTAAGTTAGAATAAATTAAAATTATATAAAAATATATAATATTATTCATTATTTTTGAAATGGTTTTGGGTGCGGGTCGGATCGAGTATAAGTTGCCCCGCATCGGCTCAAAAAACCCGAACCCAAAATTTTTCGGGTTTCACCCGCTCTGATCAGGGCAGATGCATCGGGTTTGAATTTTTTTTGTCATCCTTAGATTGTAATATTAAGAGTTTTGATATAACCACCCACTCGATTTTTAATTGATTTTGTGTTCAAAAGCCTATAAAATAAATAGCTCCAAATTGCAGGCCGGGTTGAATAAAACCCCCCAAACCCGCCGGATTCAACCTGCCCATAGAACCCATTCCATTCATTTAATAGAACCCACTCCATTGGAGTTGGGCAATGAGCATTCATATCTCTACCCCATGATTAATATAACCGGTCTCAACCCGGCCCATGCAAATGGTATATGCATGACAAAGAACAATGGCTATAACAACGGGTCCTACCGTTAAAGTCAAACGAAATAATATTGGCCAATTATTTATTTACTTTAAAGGAGAGAGCAGACCAAAGCCACAAAAATTCTTTCACATGGCCCCTCAACTTGTACCTAATCCCACATCTCTCCCCTTTTCTTTATTAAATTCCATTGGCCAAGTAAAAAGGTAAAAAAAAAGAGTTGAAATTTTCCCAAAGCCATTCGGGATCCAATGCTCAGGCGTGCGGTCTAGGCTGTCCCTCGCTCCAAACGGCTAAAATGCGCCTGGTGTGTAATGTTGTGGTCCCACGCTCTTGGAGACGCTTCCGAGCCTCACGCGCCGAGAACCTGTCCTCTCCACCACAGACAGTCAAGTGGCAGGTGTCACTCCCTCGGACTACACACGACGCCGTTTTAGGAGCGGACGGAGTGTCTAATCATTGACATTAGTTTTTGCTATTTCTAGCTTTTCCACCACCTGGGTAATACTAACACCTTCATTATCACCCAAATACTAATTATTACCGTTACTTTATTTTCTCGTAAAAATCATTTTTTGGATTTTCATCATGATTATCATACTATCATCCATAAAGTTAAAGTTTTATTATATGGTTGATTGCATCGTTTATTCTGGAAGATAACATCTTATTCCTGTTACCCAAATTTTTACTAGGAACTCTAAATTAATATATTGTAGCCAAGTTTTAAATGAATTCTATAATTAACACTAAACTTTCAAATACACCCACCTCATAAAACTATCAAATCCAGTGTTTTACAAAATTTGGGATAATCTAGTTAATTTTAATTAATTATTAATTCAATAATTATATTTTATTAGTTTTAGAGATCATATTCATCTGACTAGCATTTAATTGATTAAAATAAATCTGTCTTATTGTAAAAACGAGAGTTGTTGAAGTGAAAACCACCTTTTGTGATGTAATCTAAAGATTAATCCAACTATTAATTTGATAAAATGAAAGAATGAGATTAAAAACACGTCATTAATAATATATAATTAATTTTTATTAAATTTAAGTTTTATAAAATTACATATGTTTTTCGGAATGGAATTTAATCGTATACCTATATATATATATATATGTTGATGTTGCTAATTTAATAGTTGAGACCGATTTCTAAATTTTATTGCAAGAGTGATTTTTATCTGAATAATTCCCTGGTAAATATTATTTTTGTAATGATGTCAATGGTTAAGAATGAAGAATAAATCATTTAATATTTTGAGATCTTTAATCTTTCCCAAACCCATACGGGTTTCGGGATCTAAGTTCTTAATTAGTTTATGTGATAGTTTAGATATGTGATCATACGAAAATACACACGTGATAAATTATGCAATTCATTTCTTATTTGATGTGATTTTTGTATCGTCATCGAGATGTTATTGGCAGCATTAATGTTGGGTCAAGGACTAGGATTATGTCCTAATTTTGTCACGTGAATGGAGCTAGGATTATCATGTGCCTCATCATAATCTGATTTTTTTAATTAGAGGCCTAATAATCGGCCTACTTATGATTTAATTAAATATTAAAATGCGTTTTTGACGTAAGATGTCGTAATGATGACGTGAATTCATCTCGAAGGCAGCTAGATCATATTCACACTAACTAGCGTAATTTACCGAGATTAACGGCTGTGATTTGATGAGAGCGGTAGGGTTGGAGCACCCACTAACAGCGAAAAAAGATAATTTTGAGTTCCGGGGTATTTTTATTCAATTTAATTAATTTTGTTCTAATATAATCTTAAGTTTTTATAAACTAGACTCTGAATTGTACATATTTCATCGTGTTGCCATGTCAGTGGAATGCCAGTGGATCACGTCGTGAATCCACGTAATCGAGGCAGGTAAGTTAGCATGATCTAGAACCATGATTGAGTAGACAATGCTTTTTATCAGAAAGAGAGACAAGGTGCTTTCCAAATGGGCCAGCGGGTGAGAGTGTAAAACGATTTGAGTTTTGGAGTGTGAGCAACTTAATGTGACAGAGCTCAATAACTAGGGGGAGATTGTCAGGATTCCACATGTGAATTCATGTCCCACATCGAAAGAGTACGGGGTATACAGAGAGGTTCTCCCCAACAACTTATATCAGAACATGGTTTGCACAGATCTCATTTGGCCGACACACGAGCGGATCTTATGGTGGATCGAGCCAGATAGCACAGTAGGATCCAGAAAACCATGATTGATCAGACCAAGATTTTGCAAGATAGGCCAGCATGTGAGAGTGTCAGACGATTTGAGCTCAGGGGTAGCAACTCGATGTGATGAGACTAATGTGGAGTGGGAGATTGTTAGGAATATCACAAGTGAGTCTAGATCTCACATCAAAAGAGTACGGAAAATAAGAATAGTTTGTATAAACATTGGAACCAAAATATGATAGATTAGTGTTTTGCATTAGAATCAGACTTTAATATGTATATGAGTTTTCTTGTAGTGTGCTCTTCTTGAGAAGCCCTAATTATTTCTAAAAGTTATATTAAATTTAGGGTTGCAAGAAGAAAATTGATTATAAAAAAAGAGATCAATCAAATGATGACTAACATCCTTAAACAAGTCATGTGGAGCACACATATGGTATATATAATCATCATTACCTGTTCAAAGTTAATTCAGAAAATTACAAAAATAAAAAAAGTATGGAAAAGATCACAGAATCGCTGACTTATGCATAGGCTTTATATCCTAGCTTTTTTTCCAGACTCGGATTGTGTTTAAATTGTCTTTTTTCCTACGCATGCCATAGGTGAAGTATAGTTTAGTAAATTTGTTGACACAAGAACAAAATGATGGAACATGAAAAAGGTTGTTTCCTATGTTATGTCCAACGACAAAGGAAGATTGAGAACGACCTTTGCAATTTTTCTTTTTCCTCATGAATTCCAAAGCTTTGTCTTTGCATGTGTACCCACCAACCCTTGCTTTGACAAAGCTTTCATGGATCCGATCCGATCCGATCCGATCCGCATCCATTTCTTTTATTTTCTTGCTTAGAAAGACCAATTCTTATACATGCTAAATTTGCTTGAGAAAAAGATAATAAAGTGACAATGATTATTGCGGATCCAATGTTCTTTGATGGGGTGATCATATATATAATCTTTTAACTCATAGTCTAGCTCGGTTTATATTGTTCGGTTCAGTTTATAAAATTATGTTCCGTTCGAATTAAAATATTCAATTAACTTAGTTTGATTTCTATCATTTTCAATATATATTCATAGAAGTGAGTACAATACAATTACATATGTTATCTTGTAAGAAGTGAGATGCTCGGATTTTGAAGATGGGGTTGGAGGCATAAGTAAAAAAAATTTTAATTGGTAATCATATAAGAATAGGCTTTTTCTTATAAAAATAAAATAAAATACACAATTAATCAAATATTAAACGAGTGAATTCGCAAACTTATTGAACATTGATATGTTAGCCTGAAATTTATATGAGCTAACTAGATTATAACGATCACGAATTAAAAATAAATAACTTGTTAAATACTCGACTATTGTACAACCCTATAATTAATTACACCAGATCAAACTACTAAAAAGTATCACATCCATCCTATAGTTGTCCGTATAATCATCAGGGTGCCTCCACAATTTGAATGAATGCACAATTTTCTATAATTATTACCCATTCTATTTTAAACATTGCCCGTTAAAAAGTATAAAGTATTCAAGCTAATGGTTGAAGACCCACTTATTATCTGAAGTAATTTTGTGATTCACATTTTTCATGAGATACACCTTTCGAATTATAGGTTTTTTTGACCCCAAAAAATGGCATAGAATAATTCGTGATAAAAATCCGACCCACTTAAAATACAACAGTAAGTCACTTGTAAGAAAAAAAATTAGTATAAAATACTTGTCAAAAAACGAAATACATTTCTCAAGATTTATGATGACCAATTTTGTCATTTTCAACGGAGAAATTGTCTCATTAGACAATGATGGTGGAGAGATGATGCATCCACACAAATCACAAAACGGGCTCTACAATTCCAAGAGCACAAGAATCAAAACAATGACCTTATAACGCCGTAGCACTACACACTTGCTCGCTTCTCCATAATAATAACGCAATTAAACTATATAGTTGTTCATCAATATACGACTCTTGTCTTCACTCTACCTTTCCTTTTTCTTCACCTTTAACCTAAAGTGGATGATGCATCAGTCAATCCGCACAGTTCTCTGCACAAACATGTCACGGACCGTTACTACTTTTCTTTACTACACACTTCATATTTTTCTCAATTTCATTTTCGTAATTACAATAATGTATAAAATATTATTAAATTATATAGTCACGTCTAAATTAGTATTCTAAAAAAATCAGATAGAGATAGCCTTCTAAAAATTAATCAAATTATGTTTAATTGAAAATTAATAAGAAAAATCTACCAAACAAGTAAATTTTTAAAACAATAATTCGATGGATAATTGCATGTAGATACTAAGATCTCTTTTATATAAATGTATATCTTTTTTTCAACTTGACAAGTCACTCAATTAAAATTATCATTTAATTCAAATATGTATACGAAGACAAACCTGAATGAGTGCCAACTTTTTCCCTCAATCAGAAAAAAAAAATGTAAATTTCAAGGGCATTGAAATTCGAGTTAGTGGAGAATTCTTTTCCATTCCCCCACAAACATGCCCTCGTCGACCTAGCTACCTAAGCCAAAACTTGGACCGAGAATTTTATTTTCATTTTCAACACATTCCCACTTTCTTTCCTCTTTAATTATTATATTAAAAAATAAGAAAACCCCATTAAGGAAAAATAAAAATAAACACAAATTCGTACAATTTTGCCTTTATAAACGACCCATCATGTCTCCTAAATAGCTCAATACCAATACATGCACAACTCACCAAATTCTTCCACACTTATTAGCTAAAAGCTCATTTGCTCCAATGGAGGGTGGCCACCGCCATGGCTCCGGTGGCGGTGGTGGCTATGGCGGCGGCGCGAGCCAGAAGGGTTCTTTTGTAAATATGGATGAAATCTAATTTAGCAAAAGAACAACATGAAAAAAAATTAGCAGTGCAATTGTGGCGCTCTTTTGTAGCTTATTATAGCAGAGAGCTTGAAGATCGGCATTATTGCATTGCGGGGAATTGAGGGTAGCGGTCCGATTTTACGTTAACTCCTTCATCGATCTTGTTTTATTTACTTCTTAACTTAATTATTGTGTTTTGGGTTCTTCTTTATTTTAATTGTGTTGTGAAGAACATTATGAGATGTAAGAGACGCATACGAGGTAGCTTTGTGTGTTAGCTGCTGGGCATGCATCACTTACACCCATTTATCATGTGATTTGTTTTTTTTTATGGTGAGTTTTGAGAAATAAATATGAAATGACTTTATTTTCTCGGTTCTTTTAATTTGCGTGTGATGATAGGTATATCATACAAAAGCCATAGTGTGTGTGTATGATTATGTTTTGTTTATGGCTTAACAATTTTTATATGGAATGAGGTGATGATATTAGATAATATATATCAGACCTTGTAATTATATTGTTTTTGGATTCACTTTTGTTCCTTCTTGGGACTTTGGTGGTCTTTAATTATGAGTTTTAAGGTGAAAGTATATATGGTATGGTTTTGGGGTAGCACTACCACCATTTCTGCTCTGTAAATAAGCTGTCTTTTTCTTTTGACCTCGGATTCAGATGTTTAGCCACTCACTATATGTTGCAGGAACTCATGATAATGTTCTTTATGTTCAACCAGAATTTGAGTTTGATTGAATATATTTATTATTAAAAATATGTTTTAACCTCCAAATTTTATTTTGCCAATCTAACGTTAAATAGTACTTTTTAATTTGTACTTGGGGTGGGCACAATTCCAGATTGGAATCGAACTGGTCAGAACCGATCCAAATTGAATCCTTCGGTTCTCAATTTATGAAGAATGGTTCGGTTTCAGATTGCTTCTAGCCGGTTCGATTATGATCCTACTCAATTAGAATCAATTAAGTTTTGATCTTGAATTTATGCTTGATCCGAATTTGACGAATTTAAACTCGATTTGTAGCTAAAAACATTAAATTTGCAGTCATAAAAAGTATCAAGGAAAATGAATGTTAAGATTCAATTATTACAACTCAATCGAAATATAAAGTTTGCACACAGAATAATAATAAAAGATAAAAAATATTTGTGAGTAGACGACAGATGGATACGTGGCAACAAAAACCAGTTTGGTTCTTATTGAGTAACTGACGGTTCTGAGTTTTGAGAACTACAATCGAATTATAAATGAATGGTTCTTTCAAATTTATAACCAAAATAGAACCATCAACCACTTTTTCAATTTTTCAGGTCAGGATCTGGTTTGATTCCCGGTATTGGAACCTAATTATGTGCCAACCCCTAATTTGTACCATAAAATATCATTTTGACTTCAATAATCATCCGCATGAAATTTATCTCTTCGTTTAGAAATTAATCATTTCTCATCCAAATTTTTTAATAATTAATTCACCGAAGATTAGTTCTTTAAAATACAGTTACAAAGCACATAACATAACACTTGTGTCCTTAACATACAAATGGTGTGCTTTCAAAAAACAAACATACAAATGGTGTTATTACTATATGGCAGTGAAATTTAAAATATTCACTGTCTTTTTCAATAAACCCCTAAATAAAATTTACATGCCGTTTCACCATCATAAACAATTTTAAAAAATCAAATTAATATGAGCAATTTTGGATATGTACCATATAACAAATTTTGTGTTTGATCGTCAACTCACACCCATTTCAATATCAGAAGACACAAAAGGCTTGGGAGGCATTTCCAAGAAGTTGAAGTCACCTTCAAGCATTTGAATCACCATTCCCATGGAAGGCCTCTCCTTAGGATCCCATTGTATGCACCAAAGTCCCACAATTCCAAGCCTCTTCGCGATCTCCTCGTCTCCCTCTGACAACCCGAGACCTTCCCCTTTACTAATTCTATCGTATATCCACTCGGAGAAGCAAACCCGAGCCTCTCGCTCGCCTCCAACGGTCAAAAAATGATCAACCATCTCGAGCAGCAAGATCCCGAAGCTATACACGTCGCATTTAGAAGAAACCTCCCCGAAATTCCTCGAGAAGAGCTCGGGCGCCATGTAGCCTTCCGTTCCCCTTGCGTTTGTCATTGACACTACATGACTCTCCTCCTTGGAGCAGAACATTGCCATCCCGAAATTGGATATCTTGGGCTGCAAGTTATTGTGGAGCAGGATGTTGTGAGGCTTGATGTCGAAATGAAGTATCCGTTGGGAGCAACCTTGGTGCAAGTACTCTATTCCGTGAGCAATGCCGTTTGCTATCTTCTCGATTTCGTCCCAGCTCAGCGCTCGGGCCTCTTTCGAGGCCATGAGCCTGTGGAGAGACTCGTTGGGCATGTACTCGTAGACCAGAGCTCGTCGTGTAGCTTGTGAGCAGTATCCGAGGAGGCGGACCACGTTGAAATGGTGAATCCTGGTGTTAGAATAAAATGGCAAAAACATGTTATATACTATCACGCTTTTATAAGAACATGTCATATATTATCACACTTTTGTAATAACATGTCGGATACTATCACACTCTTATAAGAACATGTCATATACTTTGTTAATAACAAAAAAATATTGTGAAGTTTAATATTTTTGTGCAAAATGTGTGCATTTGTACAAAAATGACGAAATTGTCCATCCTATTAAGAATTATATTTTTTAAAAAATTAATTTTTAATTAAAAATTAAATTACAAGTTTTGATTATACAAATTTTAGTTAAAAGAAATTTTCAGAAAAAACTTTTAAAAATATTTATTTATATTTAAAAATCATTCTTAATGTTAAGGATAATTTCGTAATTTATATATATTTTACACAAAAAAATCTCAAAGTTCGCACCACATTTTTGTTAATAATAAAGTAATGTGATAGTATAAAACTGGTTTTTCTCATTTTCATTCCTATAACTTAGGTTTATTACCCATTACCAAGGTTTTAAAACTTTGGATTGAGGATAACTCAACTAAACGGAAAATAAGGAGGCATAAAAGATCAGCAAAAACTTTTTTATATTAAATAAGTATTATATATATAGATACTTTTGAATAATTTAATAAGTTAAAATAAACGCTCAAATTACACACCAATTTCAAATACATGTAGAAAAGTAATAAAATTTGACTAAATTTAAACAGGTTTGGCCTAGTTGATTTGATAAAAACTTGGTAAAACTGAATCATTTAGAACTGAGTTTTAAAACTCGGCAAAAACTCGATTGTAAAAAAATTGAGGAGAACTCAGGAGATTTAAAATACTGCCTATTTCTAGATATTGTAATGACCAATAATATCATCAATTATTCAAGAAGTTCATCAAAATTAATATATATACCTGGTCATGGTTGCTACTTGGTTGATGAACTCGATGCCATCTTTGGAGTTCTTGAGCATCTTGACAGCAACGGGTGCTCCGTTGGGGAGCTTCCCGTGGTAGACGCTCCCATGGCCGCCCTGGCCGAGCTTGTGCTCGAATTTGTTGGTCATTTTCTTGATGCAACTATAAGTGTATCGGATAGGGCTATGGTTCTTGTAGTCGTCGAGGAAGTTCTCTATCTTGCGCTCGATTTCCTTTTCTTTGTTCGACTTTTGGATTCTGTAGGAGAGGAAGAGGACCACCACGACTACAAAACTGGCTCCTCCGACGCTTGCGCCTATGGTGATGGCAGAGCCACCAGAAACACCTGCATAAGGACTTGTGTACATAAACATGTGTATATATAGAGATGGAACCATTGTCAATTTTAATTCAAGGATACATGTTTCTAGTGACTTGAAATAATTAAAGGAGGTGGGTAAAGTTACTAGGATCTCGTGTAATAAGTACCAAATCACTAATTTTAATTTTATGTCGTGCAAGATTGACAAATGTATAAAGCTAAATTTCTTTGCAAAACAATGATATATATCTAAATTACAATCAGCTCAGAAATTAGAGCCCTGAAAAATTCTTATAATTCGTATTTTTATGTGGATCGCCCCTCTAATGTAAGCCGAAAACTCTGCTCGCAAAATGTGATTCTCTTAAAAGGATAAAAACAAACTTGTGGCACCTTAAAAATTATCAAAACTCAAGCGCGTGATATGTCTTGAATCGATTCTGAACTCACTAGCTTGAATTATTAAGTCAGGGATCTAGCTGAAGTTTATCACAACTCCAACATTAATACATAAATTTGGTATACATTAAATCTCACTTTACAAGAACCGTACTCTATACCAAAAAGGAGCACCTCCATAAAAAATCTTTCGGATTTGATTCATGAGCCGTGAACACCCCTACCTACCCTTAATAAGTCATACACTTTCAACGTGAGACTTCTGAAGCTTGAAATTCTATGAGAAACTTAAGGTTTGTAATTGCATTCCATATGTTTGTGATGAAGAAAGTTGATAGCAAGAGTATAGGATGATAACTTACCAGACTTGACAACCTGCTGGCACCTAGCTGAGTTTGTGGTAGTATTGAACCCAACACAATGGCCTCCCATGGTCTCACAACCCTTGCACTCATTACCATACTCCCACCCAATCTTGATCTCCTTGTTCCTCAAGAGCCTCTCAGCCCCTTTCCTCAGGCCCAGATCAGTCGAAAGCTTAACCTCTGAATGAGCAGAGGAGTAACAACCCTTAGGCTGCTTGTCGATGGAACCATAGGCCCTACGCCTCCGTCGGTGCCTTCCCAAGAAACCCTCTCGGCGCAGTTCACGACGGCGAAAGTCTGGAACGGGGCGGGGACGGTGAAGGACAGGAGGGTCTGTATTGGGCAGCTGGTGTCGTTTGAGTCCAAGATTGTGATGGTGTCGAGGAGGTAGTCGATTTCTTGAACATGGTAGGTGGCGGAGGAAGATGGGAGGCGGAGGAGGGTGTGGTGGTCGTCGGAGGAGGGTGTGGTGGTCGTCGGAGCAAGAGACCTCAAACTCTGGGAGGCCGCAGGAGGGTGGTTGAGTGTTGAGCCTGAAAGGGAAGCTGATTTCTGGGCCGTTTTTGCTGCAGCTTGTGGATTTGCAGAGATCGGTGGAGTCTTGGCCATGGATTCTTGTTAGTGGAAGCAAGATAAACAAGAGGAGGAGGGTTTGTGTTGATTGAGCAGACATGGAATTTGGGCTCTCAAACTCTGTTTTCTGGTGGAAAACAACAAGGTTTGTGATATTTTATCCTCAAGAAAATGATAATAAAATGTTTTATATATTGGTTGTGTAACGGTAAAAATATGTATTTTATTGACAAATTGTATTAAAATTTGGTCACCACTTAACTCTAATTAACTCGAATTAGGACATTTAAACTCATATTCAAGTGATTAACCAATAATGAAGCAAGGGGTGGTAAAAATATGTTGTTAATCTTGTTTATTGGTACATATTTTTTAGATATTAATATTTTTTATAAAAATTTAATTCTTAATTTCAGTAAAAAAAAATATACATATAATTTGAACAAAACAAATAAATTTTAGTGTATTTTTTAAGGTAATTTTAGTGTATTTTTTGTCAACATTTGTTAATTTGGAGATATCTTTATCATTTTCTCTATTTATTTTTTTAATTTCGGGTTTGAATGTGTGAAATTTTTTTAATTTGGGGTTTCAATGTGTAAAGTGAACTATTTGACTGACTTTTCAATGGGAATGAAAATCCATTAAGTTGACTGTTAGTTTTTGTCACATTTTGTGATTGCTTCTTTGGAAGATACACGCCACATACTTTTGTGGAATCGTATAAACCGTATTTAATTTCAAATTCATTTCATTTTGTTGACTTGTCAAAGTGGGGTGAGCCATTGACTATGATTTCAATGGATATGAATGATTGAATCATTCAATTCAATTATTGAAGTTTATCGGCCAAAAATCACATTAATTAATAGATTACACATAAATATGTTTCAGATATGAGACGTTGAGGGTGTGAATAAAAACTCATCAATTATGTTAAAGAATAAGAGGTTCAGTCAATACATTAATATGACATATGGAGTTTTAATAAAGTACATACAATTAAATTGAAATTCTTCAAACAACGGTATGAAACAAACATATAGATATATAGAGAGTTTAAATCACATACAAATTTTAGAGTTTTTACAAACTGTCCAAACCCATCATTTACATGAAAATTTGCGTGCACGCTCTTCCAGTGCGCGACACGTGTCCATGTGTGTCCATGAAGGCTAACACGTAGTGATTTTTGGGGTCACAAAAGTTTCACATGACCCAAAAGTTCCACTTCCAGCACAACACAGTTCCACCAAGCACAAAAGTGTAGGTGATACTTTTTGCTCTGAGGGTGGAACTTTTTGCGACCCCAAAAGTCACTGCGTGCCAGCTTCCATGGACACGCGTGGACACGTGTTGCGCGCTGGGAAAGCGTGCACGCAGATTTCTATAAAGCAACGCTTGTAATTGGTTGGTGATTGGTTTGGACGGTTTGTAAAAACCCCAAAATTTGTAGTGGAAGGCATCCCTACATATATATATATATATAGGGATGGATGCCTTCCACTACAAACTTTATGCGTTTTACAAACCGTCCAAACCCACTCACAAGCGTTGCTTTACGAAAATTGCGCGCACGCTCTCCCAGCGCGCGCCACGTGTCCAAGAAGGCTGGCCCGCAGTGACTTTCTGGGTCGCAAAAGTTTCACACCCAGCGCAAAAGTTCCACACTTGTCACTCTCAGGTGGAACTTTTGCGACCCCAACAATCATTGCGGGTCAGCTCCTGGACACGTGTCGCGTGCTGAGAGAACGTGTGCGCAGATTTTCGTGTTTGCCATGAGTTTGGACAGTTCGTAAAAATCTCAAAATTTGCACCTGATTGAAATTCTATATATATAATAAATCTAAATATATATCACAAAAGTTACTTACACATTAAGATCATGCATTTTTTACTTACAGTTTGAGCTCCTACTCCAAGTTGTTGAAATATCGTCATTGGGACTTCAAATCGAAATGATTATGGTCAATTTCAAGTGTTTGACTTGTTACATCGTCGTTCCGATCAATTTCAAGTGTTTGACTTGTTACATTGTCGTTCCGGTCAATTTCAAGTGTTTGACTTGTTATACCGTCGTTAGAACGATTCATGTACAAACTTTCTTCCACAGATTCAGATATCAACCCTCCTGAAGAACCCGACCGTGAGTCCCTCATAGACATATACTCAGGAGTAGAAAATTCAGGCTTAGGAGGCATCTTCAAATCCTCAAATCTCCCCTCAAGCATCTTCACCACTCTACTCATAGACGGCCTATCCGCCGGTTTCATCTGTATACACCACAACCCGACCACACACAACTTCCTCGCAATCCTACTCTTATCCTCCGTCACATTAGCAAGTTCCATATCTTCTCCAAAACCCAGACGATCATAAACCCACGAAGGAAAATAAACCCGGCTCGACCTCTCCTCCCTCGTATCCACATTCCTCCTCCCTCCCGCCATCTCCAACAAAACCATCCCGAAACTGTACACGTCAGTTTTCGTCGAAACCGCCCCAAAGTGCTTTGATATCAGCTCTGGTGCTATATACCCTATTGTCCCCCTCGTCGTACTAACTGACACTATGTCCCGTTCTTTCGGGTAAAACTTTGCCAACCCGAAATCCGCAATCTTCGGGACATTTTCACTATCAAGCAGAACATTATGAGGCTTGATATCGAAATGCAGGATACAAACGTCGCACCCTTTGTGCAAGTAATTGACCCCGCGCGCCACCCCGACAGCGATCTCTAGTAACTTCTCCCAACTAAAACAATGACCCTTCCCGTTCAGGGAAAAAATATGTTTGTCGAGAGACCCGTTAGGCATGTACTCGTAGACAAGAGCGCGATGCGAGCCCTCGGAGCAGAAGCCGATCAGCTCCACGACGTTCCGATGGTGGGTCCTCCCAATGGTGGAGACCTCGTTGATGAAGTCGTCGCCGGTGAAGCTGGAGGAGGCGCTGAGCATTTTGACGGCGATGAAGCAGCCTCCGGGGAGCTGGCCTTTGTAGACGGATCCGAACCCGCCTTGGCCGAGTTTGTCACGGAAATGGTTGGTGATGGCCGTGATATTGGTGTAGGAGTATCTTTTGGGCGTTGAGGACTCTTGATTTCGGAGGAATTGCTCCACGGTGTCAAGTTTTTTGTGGGTTGTGGCGTATTTGTGGACGAGGAACACGACTATGACTAGTGGGAGACCGATAATTCGGAGGAACAGATAGAATTCTGCAAAATCAAGGAAACCAAAATCAGGAACATGGTACCATGTTAAAATTACTAGTTGAATTGAGTGAGCCAGTGGGTAGATTTTACCTAACAAGAGAGGCCAGAGAATTGAAGCCACTAGTGGAATCACTTCGGTAAGTATGTAATTTTCTGCATTGGAGTGAAGCAACTTATCAAGCAAAAAAAAAATCAAAAGGTGTCTCGAAACACACACTCAAGACAAACCAAACTATAAGGTTGAAAACATTAAAAATAGTAACAAAAATAGAACATTGTGCTTTAAATAACATTTGGTTTGATTCTTTACAATTCTTTTTAGTGCTTATGACGTGCAAGAACCAAATAACAATTAAATGATTTTAAAAAAAATATTAATCAAACCGAACCATTATTTATAGTTCTCAATTTTCCAGACACGGTTTGGTTCGAGACCCATCTATCAACTTAAGGTTTTAAATAATTCAGACTTTAACATGATTCAAGGTCGGATACATTGTTGGGGAGAATGGGATTTTACATAAAAGGAGTACACAAGAAATGTCATATGCATATTAGAGTTTACTTTTGACTCGAATGACTAGTGTTGGGGAGAATCTGAGCCTTTACCAAGGAGAAGCACTCGATAAGAATGTTCATATACACATTAGAATCCACTCTTGACCCTAAAGACTAATATAGTAGATCTTGAGTGTAATGTGTATATAAGCTCTCTTTCCACCTCATACACTTTCAACGTGAGACTTTGTCTCAAATGTGTATTTCAATAATCTCCCCTCCACACTGAATCCTCATCACATTGGGTTTGCTCCCCCTAAGCCCAAACCGGCCTTACTGGTTCGACTCAATCCCTCACGTGCCATTATCCTATCTAGGCCCACCTCCATGAGGGTGCGATCATGGTTCCCAGGTATTACCGGCCCACCCACCTTCATGACGGTGCGATCATGGTTTCCTAGGTATTATCGGAACTAGGAGAATTAACTTGCTTACCAGGAATGAGTCCACGGGAACCTAGCCCCTGGTATCAATTGTTGGGGAGAACCTGGGCTTTTACCAAGGAGAAGCACCCCATGAGGAGGCCCATATACACATTAGAATACACTATTGACCCAAAAGACTAGTCTAATGGGTCTTAAGTCTAATGTGTATATAAACTTTCTTTCTACCTCGTACACTTGCAATGTAGAACTTTGACTCAAATTTATATTTCAACAACTAGTTTAGTAGCTCTATGCTTCAGTGTATATATATACTCTTCTTTCACTCTCTAATAATTGAATGTGCCTTTGTAGTCTATTTGTAACAATAATTGCAAATATAAGAACGTTTTTTGTTTTGGGTACCTCTCTGGCAACTGTCGACAAATTGCCCGTCGACATAAGTTGCAGCGCAGGATCCTCCGGAATCAAGACAGTCCCTACAAACCACGGACCACCCGAGTTCGAACCCCGCCCCAAGCAGCTCCTCCATAGCCTCGTAGGACCTGTTCCTGGGGGTTGTCCGGAGCACCAGAACCATGGAGACGAAGGAGCACGAGGGCTTGAGATTCGAAAAGGTCTGTCCGCCGTAAGCGACGTAGACGGAAAAATCAGACCCGCTGGGGCTGAGGCACGGGACCCTCACGTACTCCGGGTCGGACACATTCGCGGAGCAGTTCACGAAGCTCACCGACCAAGAGAAAGAGTAGCCCGTTGGTTTGAAGCGACTGTCGACGCCTTGGAAAGATACGGACGCTGATGGGAGCGAGCACCTCCGGTCGGCGAGATCGGGGTCGACGAGGCGGATCGTGGAGTTCTGGTAGAAAATCTGCTTGACGAGGTAGTTTTGGGTGGGGAAGGGGAGGAGGGTGCGGTTGCTTGGGTCGCAAGAGAGCTCGTAGCCGGGGTCGCCGCAGCCGGCAGGGTCGGTGGCCAGGCGGAAGGGGTAGCTGATGTTCCTGATGTGCCCGCACGAGGAGGAGCAGTTGGCCGGTGGGTCAACGGTTGCTGCTCGGACTTGGAGATGGCTCAACAACAACAACAACAAAGAACAAACCAGAATCAAGAAAATGGACGATGATGGCGTCATCTTTCTCTCTTTTTCTGAAACCGGAACTTGGGTGGAGAAGAGAAGAGAGAAATTATTTTATTGCAGGGAGGGTTTGTATTTCCTGCAAGTGGCCAGAGTTGTAGACCCGCTATTTAGAGTCAATAGTTCATACATTTGAGTTGGAGCCCAACTAACAATATTGAAGAAGACAAGCACATTTAAATTCCAATTAACAAGACTGGCGGTTTAGTTACTTTTTTTTTAATATTACGTTATCTTTTTTAACTATCCTTAAATTCACTTTATTTGAATGCTGTGTTGAGCCTCGAATTTTGATATGAAGCTAGGAAGCGAGTAGTGTCAACCACTAGATCACGCTCAAGCTGATAGACGAAGCCGAAAACAAGGCCGGAAGAGAATGTGTAGACAACGCCGGAGACGAGGCAAAAGGTAATGCCGGAACTGGGTCTGGTCGAAGGAGGAGGATGAGGTTTCGACTTTTTCTTTTTAATTTTGTTATTTTATTAATTATTTGTAATATTATTATGTTAATTAAGATTTTGAACCGGTCAGATCAATGAATCTGATTTGAACCGGTCCAATTTAAACCAGTTTGATTTTTTAATAGTTCAATTCTATTTTTTTCAATTGAAACGTGAATAGTTTAGGTATATTAGGCATTTAGAGGCAGATTGTCCCAAAAAAAAATTGTCAAATTATTAAAAATCATTAACTAAGGTATAAAAGTGTCATTATCCTTATTATTAACATTTTAAATAAACATGAGTATGTTTAATCTTCCTTTCTATCGTAAATTAATACAAGAACATTAAACTTTTGTGAGGCAAGATAGATTAAACAAAAGAAGAGTGCACATCTTTTCATCTGTAGCTTTCAACTCCACAACGCGTGAGCTTCCTTGGAATGTGACATTTCTTATATGTAACGTATTTCCTTTTGATTTTATTATTATAACTCTTACAAAAATACAAACAAAATTAAATTATAAGTTAGGTTTTGTCCCGGTTAAAACATATGAAAACAAATTGTCCCTTCAAACCGTACAAATCAATTCCAATAAAATTTTCACAGTAAATTAGTTTTAGATGATCGATATAAATTCCCCCTTATAAGTTTTGTTTTATGAAGATAAAAATCGATTTATGTTTGAATAATTTTATTATAAATTCTAGTAGACCCGGAATCGATCCTGAATTGAGAACCGAACCAAATCGTAATTGAAAAACTAAAAATCATGCTTAATGAGTTTGTTTTGGGTTTTGAATGTGAGAGAACTATTGAATTTCGGTTCAGTTCTTAAAACTCATAATTAATGGTTAAACGGTAAAAATCAAACCGGTTCATGATGTCACATATTCACCTCTTGTCCACCCATGTGTGATATTTATCTTTTATTGTTATTTTGTTTGCACACTTTATATTTCAATTGAGTTGATCTTAAATTTTGATATTTCGTAACTATTTTTGCTTTAAATTGTGTTCAAATTCGTCAAATACGACCTCTAAACCAAGTATAAATTGAAAATAAAAAATCAACTAGTTTCAATAGCGTAGTATCGTGAAGTGAACAAGAAAACTACAATCAGAATCAAACTGTTTCCTCACATAACGATTTGGGTATGGTTCCAATCATTGAAACTGGAGGTCGGGTTCGGTCCGGCTTCATAACAATTGTGTCATCTCTAGTATCTGTCGCATATGAGAAAGTTCAATCTTATTATGGCTTGTATAAAAAATTACATTATATCGATTGTCAGAATAAAGATTTTTTATTGATAACAATTCAAAAAATCTTACACTAATCCTAATTATTATGTACGAAGACACGAACTCAGGATCTCACCCGTGCTACAATATGTCAATGCATAGTAGTGTCAAAAAGATAAGTTTCACACATAAGCGTACTAGTTCTACAAGAAAGCTGGATATATCCATATCCAACTGGGCCTAAAAGAAGTCTTGCTTGCTACAACTGCTTCGGCTACTTGGCTAACTACTGTCCTTCAACTTCAAGGCTTCACCAACCACTAGAAATTGGGATAAATACAGGTCCAATATTGACAAATTCACTGAAACAAGAAATGTGATTAAATATGGAATGTAACAAAATACACTGAAACGGTAAATTTACTGATATCTGTACAACACCCGATATACAGCAAAAAGAACCCGATTGAGCTCTTCAAAAACCACACCATGTGAAAATAAATCAACAAAACTCTAAAGAGAAGAAAAATGATCTAAGGTCAAAATTGCCTCTAAAACACTGTAAGCAACGGTAAAAAAAGTGAAAATGGAGTAAAAAAACGCAACCACCGTTTTGCTGGTGATGACGATCGCCGTATCGACTCTCTCAACGAAGCGAGAGCCACGCGACGAGGCTCCTCCCCACGCGCCACCGCACGCGCTCGCCGGAGGCCAC
>JAYMTP010000836.1:0-28620 GCA_036897365.1 Geranium brycei | reverse complement strand
TCCCAGATCTAGGGTTCTGGGCAGATCTGGGAGAGGAGACGAAGCGGAGAGGAGGCGCGACCATGGTGGGTTCTAGAGGGTCGGCTTCATCTTCTCAGTCAAATCCGAGGAGGGTCAGATTGATTCGGGTGCGATGGAACTCCTCGTTGGATCTGTTCTCGACTCATAAGATCTGGGTCTCCGCCGCTGCCATGGCCGTGGACGTCTCCGGCGAATCGAAACGGTTGCCGGAGAACATCAAGTGGAGCAGAGACGGGTAAGAGAAAGAGAGCTCACAGATCCGGGGCGAGGAAGATACCGGCCTGGCCGTAGATCCAAAATGGCAAATTTGCTCATTTACACCAAATCTTTGTTACGAGATATTCAAATTTTTTAGAGATTGGAAATAAAATTTGGTTTTGCTGGACTTCCCTGTGATTTCTGGGTTCAGTGGGTGTTGGAGAGATGGTGATCAAGATGGAGAAGGGATGGTGTTCAAGATGCAGGAGAGAGAAGTGGGTGAGGGCATTTTCGTCATTTTAAAAAAAAATTAACAGCAGTCTCCGTTAAAATGGACGGAAATGAACGGATTGTAAAATACAATATATTTAAGTATATATTGTATTGGGGAAACTCTTGCAACAAGTGATTGAAAAAGGGACGGAAATGAACATATTGTAAAATACAATGCGAAAAGAATTTGAGTTTTAGCTACAATTGGGGAAACTCTTGCTAACTAGTGATTCTCATTTTATGTATCAACTACCAGAAAATTCATAACTGAACTATACAAACATCTTCATTGGCCAACAACCAAATATCCACAACTGTAAGTGACAATTTCAATCACTATAACATAAGGGCCAAAAAATTTAAGATTCTTGACTCCCCAAAATATATCATTCACCTATTTAAACACATTCGTAAGGCGTAAACAAATCAAGCATAGTATAATTTGAAGATTATCATATCAAATCAAATACAAGACCCGAGAGATTAGAAAATAGGTATGCCGCAGAGAGTTAGTTCCATAAAAACCCTCCAATTAGCAAATTTTCATCGCCCTAGGATCTCAACTCACAATTTTCACGAGAGAATTTCAAATTTTCTATCAAAGCAAACGGCCTCACGACGTATGGATTGAAGAAATAACCCTAATTTTGATAAGAAAGATAGAGAACTTACGATCTCGACCGCCGCGAACTCCGCCTCTCATGGGATGATACATCTCCTCCAAACCGTACGAATCTGATTCAAGCCCTAATATGAGGAGCTGCAGAGATTAATGAATTTAGGGGGTGTATTCAATTAGGAGGTCTTAAATCTGATACAAATATGATGGTTGGAGATGATATTTTAAAAGAGTTTGGTATTTATACCTATACTTTCAAAATTATCCATAGTCATCCATTTATTGAAATCTTTCGAAATGACTTTTCTAATACTATCAGATTTAAAAAGAGTTTTTAAAGTCATAATTGAATATCACAAGAATTTAAAAGAATATTTTAAATTTAAATTAAATACCACGAGACTTGAAAATACTTATCCAATCTATTAAAATTTTATTTGAATATACCCCATTAATACAAGAGTTTATGGTAAAGTTCCAAGTGAAGACAAGAGCAAGGAGAGGGCATGGTTCCCGGACGCCAAACTAAATTTAAATACAGTTAAATCCACCCAAATTCGCGATACAAGACACTTTCTCTCTCTCAATCATTCTCACTCGTCCAATCATCGTTTCCGATAGCTCTCTCTCTCTCTCTCCAATGCAATGTCCTCTCTTCTCTGGAGAGAGAAAACAAGTCGCACCAGTGTGAAATGAGCAAACATACATTTCCACGAATTCTCTCTCCTCACGCCTCTCTCTCTCTCTCCCTCCTTCTGTCTCTCGTCCTTTTCTTTTCCTGTATTGCTTCACTTGTTCAAACACGCCCAGATTCTCAAATTTAAGTCCCATTCCTCTTCGATTCTCTAAGCTCGAGGCCTTTCCTCTTCTGGGTAATCTCTCATTCTCATTCTCACTTTCGTTTTCCCTGTTTATTGTGTTAATGCTCCGATGATTTGTTTTCTTCCATTTTCATATTTTGGGTCAGCTCAAAACTCTTTTTATTCTTTCGTTGTTTGGTGAATTGGGTACCTTGATTCCGGATAAATTGAGTTGTAAAATTTTGCCCCTTTTGAATGTTCAGTATTGATAATTAGGCCCTCTGTTTTTTAATGTGAGTTATGGCATTTGGGACCGCTTTCTATTGTGATCATGCTTGTTATGTGAAACATTTCTGTGTTTATGGTTTATTATTTCTTGAGCTTGGTTCCAGTATGTATGTTACTGCTATTTCAGTTTCTAGGGAAATATGCACCAGCTCAATTTATTTCTTAAATCTCACTCCTAACCATTTAGCTGACATTGGCTATGTGATTTTTTGGGATGAGAATTGAACTTTGTTATTGATTTTCACATATACACTGCTTCTTCTGTTTGTTGCTTCAGCTACTGATGGATTTGAAACTAAACTCATAAACCTTTGTCCTGTTCAAAGAATAAAATATGCAGTTTTTCTGTTATGGCATGTTTTCTAACCTTCATAGAATTTGAGCATCAGATCCCTGTCTTCAGCAATTTATCTTTGTATTTAAGTGGCTCAGTCGGCACATATACATGGCTGACATTCCTGCCATAATAGTTGTATTTATCTTATTAACTCCCATTATCTCAAATATTAACCGAAACAATATTTATTAATCATCTTACCATAGAAGAAATAGTATCTTACTAATTTATTTTGTTTTATTTGGTAGAAGGGTGATGATATGAAGCACTCTAACTATCAGCAGCCAGGTGAATTTTTGAAGTTTCTATATTTCATAATGATGTGAAATAAGATTAGTTGTATGGGCAAATACTCATATAATTCATATGTTGCAGGTTCTTTTGCAATTCCGCCATCAAATATTCCAAGACCGGGAAATAGTGCATGGGGGACTTTAACTGGATCTGATTCTTATCAAGCCTCAAATGATGCAACCCTTTTCTCAAGCTCATTGCCTGTACTACCACATGAAAAGTGTACGTGTCTGCAGCTGTATACATTTTGAAATGTTCTTATCTGTAACAGTATTTGCCTAATTTTGTTAACATGCAGTGAACTTAAATGGTTCAGAGCATGAGCGTCAATCTGTTGATGATGCATTGGCCGACTTAAATAAACTTAAACAGGATGTTGAGGGAAGCAATGTACTTGGACAAGTTGAAACTCAGGGCATCAAAAGCTTACTTCCTGATGATGATGAACTTTTAGCCGGCATAATGGATTTTGACTTAAGTGGGCTACCGGGTTCTCTGGATGACTTGGAAGACTATGATCTTTTTGGCAGTGGTGGTGGTATGGAACTGGAAAGTGATTTACAGGACAGCATCAGCATGGGCATGTCAAAGATAAGTTTATCTGATAGTGTTGCTGGGAATGGCATGCTACATGGTCTGTCTAATGGGGCCGGAGCTCTTGCTGGAGAACATCCATATGGGGAGCATCCTTCCAGAACATTATTTGTTCGGAATATTAATAGTAATGTTGAGGACTCGGAACTCAGAATTCTTTTTGAGGTAATTAGTTTATTTTGACCTCCTTATAATTATTTGCCGGTAATATCCTTGCTCGCTTGATCCATTTGGTTATATATTTGCTGCTTAAGTTCATAGCAATGATTAATATCTAAAGCTTGTCATTGAACATGAATAATAGTTGGTTTTCTTTTATCACTCACTCATTGTTGATCAAATGATATATCTAAAACAATGGTTTACAGGATTGCTTATGTTTCTGTACTGATACCTGTCTCTTAAGGTGTGCATTCTATTCATGTTTGGTTTTTTAATATTACAAACTTGTGATGCGCATTGATGCAAGTTAGTTTGCATCTGTTTGGATAACATTATTAATTTCTTTTAGGGTTAATTTCGGATGACTACTTGCATGATTTGACTATTGGTAATTAAGTGCAAAGTAAAAAAATTGTGTTGCTTTAATACAATTTCAGATGTCCACGTCCCAACTTACTGCAAATTGGATGGAAAATCACATCTTGTTTGATTACACGATATCTATTTTTGTGAAATACCTAAACTGACCTTGTTTAAAATTTAAAATATATTTTGTTTTTACCTTTTTTTCTCTTTCAGTTCTCTTCTTTGCTGGGTTGTCTTCTCCCTCATCTTAGTCTCCTCTCTCACCTTGCTGCGAACCAGACAACCATCATTACCAGAGTTTGATTTCTTTCTCCACTTTCCTGTAAAACCCTCAACTTTCTTACAAAATTCTATTGCCATCCCATTTCCTACAAAACCCCTTCAAGTTCCTTCTAAATGAACCTTAATCTCCCTATTTTTATAGCTTGTCAGTCGATTTTGTTGCTCAATCCTAATTTTACCTCACATAATAGATCCTTCAAGCAGCTACTGGTAAAATTAAACATCCGGAGGTGGAGAACTTCAAATCATACAAGGGATTCCAAAATCTTGTCCCTTTCTTTGACCTCACCAAGATAGATCTGTGATTGATAGTATCCTCTGTCGATACCGATCCCAATTCGATTCAATTTCCCCGAATATTTGACAATCCCATACTTCAGCTTGCTTTCTCGCTTGCAACGCGGCACCTGGGCCGTCTCCGGCGATTTCTGTTTTGAGGGTTTAGATTTCAATCTAGCAATAAAACTTTGAAACCCAGCCCACAACGGCAGCCTCGAGCTGAGATCATGAATAGCATAAGGCCCAAGTTTGTTTTTGTTTATTAATCACCTGGGTATGAATTTTCTGATTGTTATGTGTATGAAGTAATCCATGGCTGGTTTTTGTTATTTGTTTTGTTGAGAAATACTGGTAATGGATAAGGATGACTCTCGTTGATGGTGGCATCAATAGGGTAGTTTTAATTGAGGGGCATTGGTCTGAAAATTTAGATATATGTGGAGGGAAAATATTCCATATTACATGAATACTGACTGTATACAGTTGACTTTATTAGGTACTTCTAGCTATCTGCCGTTTTTTGTTTATTTTGCATTTATACGAAAGTGGTCAATATATATGCATGAGCATCTGCAACTAACCCTTTCTTTTAATAAAAAATTCTTTACATTCATTTTCATTTTTTATAGATCTCTTAGTTGATCTTTATTCTTTTCCCTTTCTTTTGTAGCAATATGGTGATATCAGGAATCTCTACACTACATGTAAGCATAGGGGTTTTGTGATGATATCTTACTATGATATTCGTGCTGCTCGAACTGCTATGCGGGCATTACAAAATAAAGCACTAAGGCGGAGGAAGCTTGACATTCACTTTTCGATTCCAAAGGTTCAAAATAAATAACATATTTCTTCTAATTTACTTTTCAACATCTTGTTGCCGTAGATGTGAATGTGATCTAATAGTGTTGCTCTCATTTTCTTGTCATGCTAGGATAACCCTTCGGACAAGGATATGAACCAAGGAACTTTAGTAGTGTTTAATTTGGATCCATCTGTTTCTAATGAAGATCTCCGCCATATCTTTGGGGCTTATGGTGAGGTCAAAGAGGTAATTAATAGTTTTGCTTAACGTTCATTTCCTGTTTTCTTACTCTCTCATTTTCAACATCATAATCTTATTGACATCCATATTATGGCATTTGCTGTTAAAAACAGATAAGGGAAACTCCACACAAGAGGCACCATAAGTTTATTGAATTTTATGATGTCAGAGCTGCAGAAGCAGCACTCAAGTCTTTAAATAGGAGTGACATAGCTGGCAAACGCATTAAGCTCGAACCTAGTCGTCCTGGTGGAGCCCGCCGAAAGTATGTCAAACGTATCTACATAGCTCTTGTATTTTCATGATATTAATTTTTCAAGATTTTTTTTTCTTTTTGCTTTATGATTATAAATTTTAATTACTATTTGCCTGCACTTCTTAGCTTGTTGTTACAACTGAATCAAGACTTTGACCAAGATGAAACTCGGACCTTCCTGCATCATGTTGGTTCTCCTTTAACCAACTCACCACCAGGTAAAGCCTAGATTTATGGTTCTTCTATACACAGTTTGGATCTGAGTTCTCAACTTCTTTGTTTTGTTATTTCACTAATGCAATTATGGTTGATGCCTCACTAATGGCAGGCAACTGGGCACATTTCAACAGCCCCATCGAACCTAACCACTCACAAGCTATAAGTAAATCACCCGGTTTTAGGACAATGAGCCCAACAACCAATAACAACTTGCCTGGATTAACTTCAGTTCTGCATACTCAAGCATCTGCAAAAGTTGCACCTATTGGCAAAGACCAAATTAGGGGCAGTCATCTAGATAGTATGTTCACCGACACAAACTCAGGCCTCGGAGTCTCCTTTCAACATTCACATTCACTTCCAGAGCCTAAAATGGACCTGTACCATGGAGCTGTTCCTTCCTTCGGCCCAACTCCAAATGTTTCTAGCATAGATAAATTATCAGGGCCACAGTTTCTCTGGGGAAGTCCTAATCCACATTCTGAGCGCTCTAATTTTTCAGCCTGGTCAACTCCATCTGTGGGACATCCATTTATGACAAATGGCAAGAATCATGGTTTTCCATACTCTGGACGGCCTGGCTCTTTCATTGGTACAGCTCAGCATCATCATCATGACCATCATCATTACGTGGGATCTGCTCCATCCGGTGTCCATATAGAAAGACAATTTGGTTATTTACAAGAGTCACCAGAAACTTCATTTATCGGTTCCATTGGTTTGGGGAGTAGGGGTTTAGGGTACAATGATGGAAGTTTCATGATGAATATGGGTGCTCGTGCTGCTATTAGCTCTGGTGTTGGTATTCCAGGAAACATGTCTGAAAACGGTTCTT
Source organism: Geranium brycei (assembly GCA_036897365.1). Lineage (NCBI taxonomy): Eukaryota > Viridiplantae > Streptophyta > Magnoliopsida > Geraniales > Geraniaceae > Geranium > Geranium brycei. The sequence continues at coordinate 21,752 of JAYMTP010000836.1, read as the reverse complement.
CAAGTTTCAGAATGATGTCTTCACCGAGGCTTAGTCCTGCCTTTTTAGGTAATGGTCAATATTCCGGACTAACACCCATAGGTATGGAAGGATTGACCGACCATGGAAGGAACAACAGACGAGTTGAGAATAACGGTAATCAGGCAGATAGCAAGAAACAGTTTCAGCTTGACTTGGATAAGATTATTCGCGGAGAAGATACTCGGACAACCTTAATGATAAAAAATATCCCTAATAAGTAAGAATATGTTGTTTTGAGTCCTTTAAACTAGATAACCTTTCGTACACAGTGTAGATCCCTGATGATTCGCTGTATTTTATTTTTATTATTTTCCTTAAGGTACACCTCCAAAATGTTGCTGGCTTCCATTGATGAGAATCATCGGGGCACTTATGATTTCCTCTATTTGCCTATTGATTTCAAGGTAAAATAATTCCTTTTTTAGAGAATTTCCTACCATTTCTCCCCTGCCTTGTTGTGTTAAATTCTTCTCGATACATATTTGTGGGTGCAGAACAAATGTAATGTGGGCTATGCATTTATCAACATGATGTCTCCTAAGCACATCATTCCATTCTACGAGGTTCTATGTCCTATCTTATGTAAATCGTTATTTGGTTCCTATTTTGTACCTCATATTGCTATACTTCTATATAACTTGATTGCCTTGCAAAACATGTACACTCTATTTCCAGATAAGCAAGAGACGTTGTCCTGCCAACATGTTCAAAGATGTAACATTGGAATTTATGTTTCACAGGCATTTAACGGGAAGAAGTGGGAGAAGTTCAACAGTGAGAAAGTTGCTTCTCTGGCATATGCTCGTATCCAAGGCAAAATGGCCCTTGTGACCCACTTCCAGAATTCAAGCTTGATGAATGAAGACAAGCGATGCCGACCAATTGTCTTTCACACTGAGGGTCCTGAGGCTAGTGACCAGGTTCTTCATTTAATCATTACTCTCAACATTTCAAAACTGTTGTATTTGATTTGTTTTAAAATATTAAGGATCAGTGGAGTTGGTTCATTTTCCCACCATGCCACCGCATGTACCCCCACTTGCCAAGACAAACACTATCATACTCAATAGTTAACTCAATCAAGGACATTTTTATCGGCAATAACCACATGTGAGGATTGGAACTAATGATCTCATCTCATGCTAATTACATGAAGTACCCGCCACTTCATCTGCAGCACTTGGTTAACCCATAACATCACTTATCCTTGAAAGAAAAGCAGGCCTTATTTTTGAAACTCCCAATTTAGGGAAGTAGGAAAATTAATGTGGAACAAAGGGACAGTAGCTGAACAAACTTGTCATGCTGTAATGTGTTTGCTGATGCCTCTTTATATATTTCATTTCATTGTAGATTATTCATGGCCATCTTGCATCCGGTAGTTTGAACCTCCATGTCCGTCAGCCTAGAGAGTCATACTCAGGGGACTCTCCAGAAAGGGCAAGAATTGCTAACAGGGCATGACTGAGCGCTAACTTTTTGCTGAACATACATTTTTGAAGTGTATAAAAACATTAGGAGGAAAAGGCGGACAGAAGAAAGCATCGCATAAATTTTGAGTTATAGTGAGCGAGCAAGGCAGAGGGAGGAGTCATATTTCCCTGTCTGTCCCTTCATTTCCAGTTCGTCTTCTTTTATCTAGCGGATTGGGTTTGGATGTCTTGAACCTGCATATATGGTGTCTGTAGAGATTTGTATTTTGAAAACCAGAGCTTCCATACACAAGTGTATAGAGAAGAGACACTCATCTTTTTCTGTTCATACAAGTTGTAGTGTTAAATTTGACATTGTTTTTGCGAAATTCTGACCTAAGTTAACAAATTTGGGAAATCTTAAATTAGTATTAACTGTGTGGAATTTTTTGTAATTGATCACGAGCTTCCTTTTGTTTTGCGAATGGTAACAATGAGTGGCTGTTACATAGCACTTTAAAATACAAGTTTTTTCTACTAAATTGACGAGATATGTCAATTTGGAAAGAGATTAATTACATGGTCTGCACGAGAGGGTAAGGTGCGAGAAGCAGTGATGAAGAGTTGGATGGTTCAAGGCCAATTGTTGTAATACAAGTTGGAGTTAGAAGAGAAAGACAATCTAAATCCCAGTTTGGTTGTTGAATGTGATAGGTTAAAGAACTGGAAATGCGGAATGGAGAAGATGAGTATATTGTTCTTCTGGTTTAATTTTGTATGGATTTCATATGTATTGAGATGTAATAGGATATACAATTAAAATAGCCATGAATGAAATGTAAACTTTATGAATGCACCTGTCTTTATTCAATATGAACGAGTTTCACTTGTGTTATGATAATGAAGAGAAATGGACGTAAATAACGCTTTTTCGATGAAGATCTCACTCAAGAAGTGTATATGCAACCTCTTCATGGTTACAATCACCCCCAAACCACTATGTATTTTGAAGAAAGCATTTTATGGTCACAAGCAAGCTCCACGAGCATGGTTTTCAAATTTAGTGGAAAAATGACCGACCTTGTATTCGTGTATATTCTCTGTGATACTGCTCTCTTTGTCAATAAGACTTCTTGAGGACACACATTACTCCTATTATATGTGGATGACATGAGCATCAGTAGAGACGATGTCTTAGGTATCTCATAACTCAAGTGTTACCTCAGCTAACAATTTAAGATGAAAATTATAAGTCTCTCACATATTTTTTTGGGTTCAAAATATTCTCCGTTTCACATGACTATCACTTATCACATGCTAAATATGTTGTTGACCTTATCCCTCAATCAGGCTTGACATATTCTAAAGTTGCTTCCACTCATATAAAACTAATATCAAATTTACTCACTCAGATGGAAAGTTAATTTCGGATGCAACTCTCTATCGGTAACTTGTTGGCAGTTTCGTTTACCTCATTGTCACTCACCCAGACATTGCTTATGCAGTTCATATGTGCTCCTCCCACTGCTCACTATGAAGTTGTCCTCTGGATACTTCGGTACGTTCGAGGCTTGTTGTCTCGCGGCATGCACTTCTCTCATGACACGCCTTTAGTCCTACAAGCTTATTTCCATGCTAATTTGGCTGGTGACCTTACTGATTGATGTTCCACTGCCGGTTATTATTTCCTTATTGGTGTCTCTCTTATCTATTGTAAAAGTAAGAAATAGACAAGTGTTTCCCACTCTAGCATTGAGGCGGGTTATCGAGGTCTCGTTGATACTACTTCTAAACTTATATGGTTACGATAGTTGTTACATGTATGAGATAGTTCACAGTCCTGTTACCATTATTGATTGTGACAATCGAAGTGCTATCTAGATTGCTCACAATGACTCTATGAGCATACCAAGCATATAGAAAATTATTGTCACTTTATACAAAATCATCTCATGCAAGACACATTCACTTTTTGCTACGTCACCTCTGATGATCAGAATGTCGATATTTTCACTGAGACACTACTTTCAGGACGGTTCAACCTGTTAATTTGCCAACTCAATCTTGATTTTCCGTCATCATCTTGAGTTTGAGGGAGTGTGTTAACATAATCCTATTGGGCTCGTGTTAACACTCTACTACAGTCCTTTTTTTTCATGTGTCAAATTTTATTTATTTTTCTTTTCAAAAGACGTTTAAGTTTTGTGTGCATAAAGAACTTTAAGCGTCATTGGGGTTTACGCAAAGAAACCTGGAATTTGAATGACTTCTTTTTTTTCTTGTCAACAATTCAAGAATGGCGGGGTCAATTATCATATCCTTTAAAGCTCTTAATGTTATCATTCCTTTCTCCACTACAATCTCCTTTTTGGTTCTTTGTCAATTTTCGTTTGTTTTATGTTTGGGATGTGATTTGGACACTAGATTTGGTATATATACAGTAATACTAGAGTTTCTTATAACTTAATTCATTTCAGGGACTTAAACACGGGATTACTAGTGCAAACTTAGTTTGTAAACCGACGCACACGCTAAAAATGGACCAATAGGAACTGAGGAACAAACCTGAAAAATTCAGCAACTTGTCTTTCTTTTCTTGTCGCTAGTTTGAGAAACGTGGGGTCGGTCATGTTCCCCTTCAAAGCTCTCATTCCCATCTCTGCTACAATCCTTCTCATTTTTGGTGTTTTGTCAATTTATATTTATTTTTTTGTTTTTGAGAATGTGTTTGTACAATAGATGTGGTATGTGTATAAAAATCGTACTAGGATTTAATCCATTTAGAGGAATTGAAAACCGAGGATGATTACTAGTAGGTCGTGTAAATTTAGTTCATAGGCTAGTTCACCTGCTAAAACTAGACCAACTATAACTGTGGGGTTTAAGACCTTTAAGAGCCAACGCAATTGGTGCAACGAAATTGGATAATTCAACGACATGTTTTCCTTCCCTTGTTCGTCGCTTCGAGAAACGAGAGGTCGGTCTGTTGGGCCTTTATCCAATAAGTGGAGGCGCAAAATCATGTGGTTAGTAGGCCACATAGAGGAGAACTCCTAATTTTTCCCTTATGAAAGGGAGGCAATACAAAGGAGAGTAAAAGAGAAATTTTTTAAATTCAACAGAGTAAGAGAGAGAAAAACATGTAGAACTTCTGCAGGTTTTTAGTCTGTCCAGTCAAGTTCAAGGGTCTGATCGAAGTCAATCTACCGTCGAATTGAGCTGATTTTTGGACAGTGCGTTCGAGAGACATATTACTGGTGCATTATGCATAGTGGAACTTGCATATGGAGGTCTCAGTGATTTGATATGAATTTCTGATCGCGTGTCACCAATTTAGTGAGATTTCTTTACTCTTTATTGTAATTAGGGTTATTCAAGATTTTTTAATCTTGAGATAGCGTATGCCTCTAAGTGTATTTAGAGAGAAATCGTTGTACTCATTATATAGAAAGTGGAGATTAAGTGGCCTCGAGGGTCCCGTGATTTTTTCCTCTCTCGCATTGAAAATGTTTTCCATGCTAAAATTTGTGTGTTATTTGTGTCATTGTTTGCTATATTTATTGGTTTGCTTGATGTTCTCTACTTAATAGATTCTTATAAGATTTGCATATGTAGAAAAAAAACTATTTAATTCCGCTACATCCAATTATTCAATTGGATTCATTTTCTACTATCAAAGTGGTATTAATCAACATAATGTGTTGAATAATGGAAGGCAATACAGTGACTTGTTACAAAATTAATGCTATTAAAGAAACTAGGGAAAACTTCACTTACCTCCCCTGTATTATATCCAATTTTCACTTAACTCCCTAAAAGTGGTTTGTGGAGTCTCTCAAGTTGTCTAAAGTTTCACTTAGCCTCAACAGCGTTAGTCTGTGGTCAAAAGTCAACTAATTTTTATGAAAATGGCCAAAATACCCTTTTGTCTATCTTCTCCATTGTCGCTGCTCGTCTCCGTGGACATCGTCGACTTCAGCAACTTCAAATCTTATGGTATATTCATAAACTTAAGGGTAGATAAAGGGTAGTTTGGTCAGTACATAATATTAATGAGGTCACATGCATAGGATATGTCACTAAATCTAATAGAAATTGAAGGTATGAGTTGCGGTACAAAATTCTCAAAACAAGGTTACCTTTCGAGTGAAAAAAAATTGGATGTAGTTATATGTTAAAACGTTAAATATAGGTGTAGTCAACTGACATTTTTCTTAAAAAAATATTGCCGAAAGATCAAGAGAGACAATCAAAATGTCAAAGAGAAAGAAAAGAAAAGAAAACAAGTAATGATGATGTTGATACTATTACTAAAGAGTTTCTTCTCATGTGTGATGATGAAGATATTAACTTGGTTTGTGATGAGACCAATTGGGTAGTAAATAGGGGTGCACCCATTCATGCTACAGTTCGAAAGAATTTATTTTCATCTTTACATCTTGTGATTATGGTAATGTTAAGATGGGAAATCGAGACATGTCAAAATCTACTGACATAGGAGATGTGTGCTTGGAGACGAAAAATGTGCAATCCTGATTTTGAAACATGTTAAGCATATTCCTAACATTCGTTTGAATTTGATATCTGTAGGCAGACTAGATGATGAAAGATTTTATCATACCTTTGGTGATGTCTTATGGAAGCGCACTAAAGATAATATAGCTGTGGCTAGAGGTGATAAGTGGATTTCGTTGTAATAACACAAGCTAAAGTTTGTGATGACATTATTAATGTAGTTGAGAATAAGAGTACAATTAAATTGTGACACAAGCGATTTAGTCAAATGAGCCAGAATGGAATGATGGTTTTGGGAAGGCAGAATCTCCCACTGGGAATGAAAGGTACACTGTTAGAGAAGTCTGAGCATTGCTTGGCCGACAAGAAAACTAGAGTGTATTCTGAATCGTCCTCTCATTCGAGAAAACTAGAGGTGCTTGATTTAGCACACTCTGATGTTTGTGGTCCTATGAAAACCAAAACATTTGGTGGTGGTCTATGTTTTGTGACTTTTATAGATGATCATTCAAGGAAAGTGTGAACCTATATCTTTAAGACAAAAGATCAAGTGCATGATGTCTTCAAATAGTTTCATGCCCTAGTTGGAGGTATACTGAGAATAAGTTAAAATGCATAAGAATGTCTCTACGTTAGAGCTAAAATTATTTAATCTTGAGATAGTGTGTGACGCTAAGTGTATTTAGAGAGAACTTGTTGCATCTATTATATTGATAGTGGAGACTAAGTGGTCTCGAGAGTCCTGCGGTTACTCCGATCCGACCGAAATCAATTTGGATCTGACCAGAAGAGTCTGTGTCCCAACCATGACCACACAAACAAAAACGCCAGCGACACCGGTCCACGAATCTGAGACGAAGCCCACCACCAGGACGTCGTCTAGAAAAGTCAAGCAATGCCGGAAAAAGGCAAACCTCCTACCACCGCCTCTTGCTACGGCCGCAACAGCTCAAGCCCCTCCCAGAGAAACACCACCGTCGCGCCACCATTAATCCCGACCAGGTTCCACCTGCATCGGGTGGTGGCACCTCCCAAGAAAAGCTCAGCCACCATCCAGTCAACCAGAGAGCAAACCGAAGAAGAAATCCAGCGACCACCACCTTCCTCTTCTCTGATTCGTCCCTTCGTCCGAGCCTCCTAAAAAGGTCTCCGGCAACGGCACCGGAGCATCCAAACCCAGAAAATTAGCAGCTCCAGGCCTTGCTATTGCACCATCCACCCACCAAGCCACCGTCGAGCTCCACACGGAAGAGAGCCCCTCGCAGGAGCCCAGATTTGGAAAACGAAACCAGATCTGGAGAAACCCTCGAGGTGAACCCCATCCCTCAACCCTGGAAACATCGACGCCCACCCGTGTCGACCTGTTTGGGTCTTCCGCCGGCGAAGGAGGAAGCTGCGACAGGACCGACGCCGCCTTGTTCGGTCCTCCCACCGGAGAAGGAGGTGCGACGAGGAAGCCCACCGACGAACGAGCTCCGGTTGAGGTTGTATTCCTCCCTCCCTCAGCCAAAATGGCTACATATTACAAGGATAGTCGCTGAAGTGAGCGTAGCCGGAGAAACGGCCGCTCTTCTCTGGCGACCGAACGAAGAAGACAAGAGTGTCATTTTGAGAGAAAAGTCAAGAGAGAAAAAAACCAAGACCGTGTCGACGAGAGTGTCTTTTTGATATAACATGTTTTACAAACGATATAGGCTCATGCTTTCTAACACTGAATATCGAGCAAAACATAGTCCTAGGGCTACATGAAATGTTCACTTTTAATTATTACAATTTAATTCCATTGGAAATATTGGCAAGACCTCGATAAAGGGTTTCACAAGACTCGAGAAAAATGTCACAAGTTCAGTTTGCATTAGGGAGATAACACTGTTTCAGGTCACTAGTGTTAATAACACCTGATTCACTGCTGTCACAGGTGACTAGAAGTGTTGATACTGAACGTGGTCAGCTAAGTCAACAGGAAAAGAAAACTGTTGAGGCAATTGTGAAAGCAAGGTCAATTTGCATTCTTACTTTCCTAGAATTTCCTTTGTTGATAGCTTCTCTTCCAAACCACTCCTGATATGCTTATTCTTCATATGCAGTGAGTACCCTCTGTCCATCATACTAGTTGGGGTTGGAGATGGGCCCTGGGACATGATGAGGGAATTTGACGACAACATACCTGCTCGAGCCTTTGATAATTTCCAGGCAAGCGTTACTGGCTGACAGTTTGGACCTGGAGGTTCTGTTATTTCTCCATTTAACTTGGTCAAATAATTGGAAAGTGTTTCCTTCTTTTCTTGTTTCTAGTTTGTGAACTTTACAGAAATAATGTCAAAGAATATGGATCGATCCAGGAAAGAAGCAGAGTTTGCTCTTGGAGCCTTGATGGAAATACCGGCTCAGTATAAAGCGACGCTGGAACTCAATATATTGGGGTAAAAGTTTAATCCTACAATGCAGGGTTGGAAAGTTTGTACTAATCCAGATAGTGGTTAAACATTAATTGCACTTCATCTTGTTGGTTCTTTTCTGTATCAGTGCTCGTAGAGGAAAGGCCATAGACAGGGTTCCTCTACCACCTCCTCATTACGGTTCGGCTTCTCACAGCACTCCTAAACCTTCACAGTCCAGCAGTTTTCGTCCAAGTGCACCTTCCACCGGTAGATGCAATACAGATATTGGCTCGGCTCCACCAGCAAGCTCCACTTCCGATAATCATGTATGCACCCCATATCCCTACTTCTACAAAACTAAATCCTAACTTTTTCTTTATCCATGATGCTGAATACATGTAGTTGGAAAACTGCATCAAGTGTGATTAGAGAACTCGGGTCACTGTAAATGGTCTAAATTGTTTTCATGACATACCCTGCAGGTGTGTCCTATTTGCCTTACTGATCCAAAGAACATGGCCTTTGGTTGTGGGCATCAGGTGAGAAAGTTGCTAGTTTATGCATGTCAAACCTTTTATATAAAATCAAAGATTGTGTTGAATGAGTTGGATGTTAATGTGTAATTGTAGACCTGCTGTGAATGTGGACAAGATCTTCAGTCATGCCCCATATGTCGAAGCCCCGTTGAAACCAGAATAAAGCTCTATTGAGGGACATCAACATTTGGTAACCAAGTTGTGTGAACTTCAATTCCCACTGTAAGTTGTGTACTCAAGCATTGTAAAGGCCAATTAGGCCATGACCCCATCTTGCTTGCATTTTGTAAAAAGAGGAAATAATGAATAATGTGTTATCATTTATTTGCCCGTGTTTTATTGAATGTTGTAAAAATCTCTAACTTGCTTGATTGATCATATTCAATGGTGCAAAAATCTCCGACTTGTTTGGTTAAACTCCTACCAGTCTTTAAATAATTATGTATAATTTTTTATTAATCATTTAATTTGATTTATTTTTGAATTAATTTCTAACTTATTCTTAATTAGTCCCTAAAAGGTCTTCTCTGTCTGACTAACACTTAGGAATAGAATATTAGGATGATCTTGAAACGGGCAGGAGGAAGGGGTGTCCAAACTAGCTCGAAAACCGGATTGACCTGATGGATGATCTTGAATTAGGTAGGAGGTATAGTCGGGCAGACCTAGGCCCAACCTGATGAACATCCCTAGTAGAGGTGACATAAGAACATGTTCATGAAGTTATCTTGTGATGAACATCCCTAGTAGAGGTGACATAAGAACATGTTCATGAAGTTATCTTGTAATCACGTCTTTGATGCTAGGCTAATCTGACATTTTGAGTTACTGACTAGACCATAAATAAAGAGACGCAAGTGAAAGGTTAATATTTGAATTTTGATAATGTAATAAATATCTGAGAGTGTAAATGAAATAATACTTGCACATTGATACAATGATGATGTGACTTTATGTAAATATTATGCTTTAAAAATGTGCATGAGTTAGTTATACGTAAAGACACATCGATTGATAATATACTAACATGATCTTTAAACCCCTAAAATTTTGAACTCACGAGCACATGCTAGACAGTGATGAACAAAACCTTACTAGAGCCCAAATTAATTTCAACCACAAAATTAAGCGTTCCGTTGTACGGCAAAAAACAGATAACCGTAGACGACGTTTTGTTGGCTGCGGCGAAAACGACCACCAATTTCTTATGCAATATTTACCGCGAGAGGAAGAAGGTGATCAAAACGACATATGTAATAAATGATACGAATTGCTGAGCTGTTTGTTGGGATTCTGTTAGCAGATTGGGCCGAGTTTAAATATGAGTTGGGCCACTATTGGTGCAGATCTTAGATAAGCCCAAACTCTTCTTCCAAAACAGAAATTCACAAATTCATTTTCTCAATACCAACCAAACACTCGTTTTCTTCTTCTTCTCAATCGAAACTCAGCTCAGCTTCGTACATAGTTTTGGTTTGTCTGGTTGATTCAAAGATCAAGAACAAGCGCCATCGTCGAGCGAGCTTCGAGCCGAATCAACAGTCCCTGCGCCGGTATGCTATTTGATTTGCGAAACCCCCTTTAGTTTTCGTCAAAACCAATTTATTTCGAATTCGCTAAAATCATTGCTGCATGAACTACAAAGCCGTAATTCCCAGACCACACAAGTCTGCGAGTGCCACAATCCGATCTCTTGCAAGCTTCTCAACTCACTCCACCCGATTTCAACGGCACCAACATGAAGGAGAAGATCCCCAAACTGCGAAGAAGCCATTCCAGACCAAAAGGGTTCATAGACTCAGCTTCGAGGACCACAATGCCGATGGGTCACTCAGCTTCAACCTCAGCAGCACCGTTCACTCCCTTTGTGAAGCCAAGCGCTTCGCCGAGGCCCACCATCGGTCCCTTCTCTCCATTGCTTCAGGGTGCGTCCCAGATGATCGTAATTGCAACATGCTCATTGCCCGGCTGCTCGACTCCCGAATCCCACACATGACGCTGCGTGTTCTCTTTCATTTGATTTCTGTGAACCCAGAATTTGTTCCCCGCTTGATTAGTTATAACCGGTTGATTCATCAGCTTTGCTCCTGCTCTCGATCCAACGAGGCGCACAGGTTGTTTTTTGACATGAAAAGCAGGGGGCTTTGCCCGAATGTTGTTACTTACACTACTCTAATCAATGGGTATTGTTCTTCTGGTGATGTGGGTAATGCCCGGAAGGTATTTGATGATATGGGTGAGAACGGGGTTGTGCCTAATTCCCTCACGTATAGTGTTTTGATTAGTGGCGTTCTGCGTAAGAGGGATATTGAGCATGGAAAAGAGTTGATGTGCAAGCTTTGGGATAAGATGAAGGGTGGCGAGGAAGCCGCTGTGAAAAGTGCCGCCTTCACCAATTTAGTTGATTCTTTGTGCAGAGAAGGGTATTTTCATGAAGTATATAGGATTGCAGAGGCTATGCCTCAAGGGAAGGCTGTGTTGGAGGAGTTTGCGTTTGCGCAGATGATAGACTCTCTTTGTAAAGCTGGGAAGTACCATGGGGCCTCGAGGATTGTTTACACTATGAGGAAGAAAGGATTTGTTCCTAGTTTAGTTTCATATAACTCTATTGTGCATGGGCTTAGCAAGGACGGTGGTTGCATGAGAGCGTATCAGTTGGTAGATGAAGGAATTGATTTCGGGTGCTTTCCATCTGAGCATACTTATAAGGTTCTAGTAGAAAGTCTATGCAGAGGATCAGACATGTCCAAGGCAAAAGTTCTTCTGCATATCATGTTAAAAAAGGAAGTTGTGGATAGAACCAGAATATACAACATCTATTTAAGAGCTCTTTGTCTCATGAATAACCCCACTGAGCTCTTAAATGTACTTGTTCTTATGCTTGAAAACCAATGTCAGCCCAATTTGATTACCCTGAACACAGTTATAAATGGATTTTGTAAGATGGGAAGAGTTGAAGATGGTGTAAGCCTACTAAATGATATGCTGATGGGAAAATTTTGCGCACCAGATGTTGTAACCTTCACTTCGATTATTAGTGGTTTGCTGGATGTTGGGAAAATGCAAGAAGCTGTTGATATGTTGCATCAAGTCATGCCTAAAACGGGATTGAAGCCTAGTGTTGTAACGTACAATGTAGTTCTTCGAGGATTGTTTAAACTCCAATGTGTAGATGAAGCAATGAAGATTTTTAATAGCATGGTAAATGACGGTGTGGTGGCTGACAGTAGAACTTATGCTATAATTATTGATGGATTATGCGAGCTTGATCAAATCGAGGAGGTTAAGAGGTTTTGGGGTGATGTTATTTGGCCTTCAAAGACTCACGATGATTATGTTTATGCAGCCATTCTCAAGGGCATTTGCCGCTCAGGCAGATTGAATGATGCTTGTCACTTCTTATATGAACTTGTGGATTCTGGTGTCAATCCAAATATTGTGAGCTACAACATTGTAATTGATAGTGCGTGCAAAATGGGTTTGAAGAGAGAAGCTTATCAAATTGTAAGAGAAATGAAAAAGAATGGACTAGCCCCAGATGCTGTAACATGGAGGATTCTGAACAAATTACACGAAAATCTGGGGAAACAATTTTGTACCTAGCATTCAAGTTCACAAACAGACAGCCTAGATGAGATGGATACGGATGTTTGAGATATTTTATCCTCTGCAATTCAAAATTACAAATTCCCCCACGGGTTGCTCAAATAATCTTGAGATTGATGGTCACCAGAAGCTGTGAGTTTTCTTACAGTTTCCGTCACTTTTCTCTTTCATCACTTTTTAAGAATTGTAATTTTAGCATAATCGGAGGAACTCTGAGGATTGTGATTGTTCCTCCAGAAGCTATAGTAAAGATCACAGAGGCTTCATACCAAATGTATTACCATGTCTGCTATTATCAGATCCTTTCTTTTTCTTTGCAAGAATATCATTTGTCCATGCCACAGTTTCTAGGCAAGTTGAGGTCCATGACAGTTTCTTTTTAAAATTACTTTGATCTGTTCTGCAGAAAATCTGCAATAGCTGAGTTGATGTGCTCTTTCTCCTCCTGAGAAGAAATTGAAGGTACAGTGATGTAGGTTGTGAAATTGTGTAGTTTAGAAACTTAGAGCAATGTTCATGTGATTGCAGCCCCATCTCACTGTCAAAACAAAACAAATATAAATGCAACTAAGTGAAATCTTTTTTTATAAAATAAGTTAATACCGTGTATCTGATTTTTGGGTAATTTTTCTTTTTCTTGACAACTACTGAGACTCACTGGATTATGAAGAAACAGAGGATTTGGATTATCAGTTGCGGACTGGCCATGTTGCATGCTTATTTGAAACTAAATAAATGGTTGTTGAAGATGCCAATCAAGGTGCTGTTTTGAAAATACCAAGGACTTGAAAAGACATAGGGGTTTCTGTGAAGAGGTTGGCTGAGTTAATGGATACTGAAATGAAGAAAGAGAAGGTGTGCAGTGCTCAAAATTATGTGATTAGATACTGTTGTACATTTCCACAAACTTTTAGAGAACATAGTAGACTTGCACTGTCCAGACACTCCATTACCAATGCAGTGCAAAAATCATCTAACCGAGAATTTTGGTCGAATCATGGAGAAGTCTGAGTCCTATTAGCTTGATGTTAGGTAGCTGCACAATATTAATGTGTGTCATTGTCATGGCTTATTTGGAGCTGACACAAATGATGATACTGGATGAACTTGGATTCTTATTAAACTGCAATTTAGTCAACTTATTGGGTTGGAGATAAGTTCATGTATTTTAGTCAGTAAGTTCACATGTTAACCATTTGCATATATCATTTCCTTTCAATTTACATAATATAATGGAGACTATGTTCTCTATTTTCTCTTCTCCAATATGTCAGTATTCAAGGGTTGGCATCTGAAATGGTGCTTTATTACTTATATTATAATCAGTACTTTGTTTTCTGCAATATGTTGCATGGACTTGTTCTTGGAGTGTTTATTTAAGTTTTAGTTGCTTCCTTGACTTTTGTCAATATGATGATGTTCTTATACCTGTTGACTGTCAAATACCTCTAATCCCAAGGTATCAAGAAAAATATTTAAATTTTGTCAGAATCCTGAAAAGGGCCTACTTGGATTCAAATGAAGTGTTGTTTTGGTTCTGAAAGCAACTCCAAGGTTTTAGTTTCATAGCTTATTTGAGAAGCAGTTTCTCTTAACCTCCACAGAAAGTTCCAATAAATTGCAAAGATAGATCACCTTGATTTTTATAATAATGGCACTGTCATTTTATTACAAAAATCAAGTCAATCTTTCATGTAATATAATACAGTTTTCTGTGAGGACTATTAGACATTACTTCCCAGATAAGGCCTGTAACAAACCTTCAAAGCTTCCGTAACCATTTCTTCGGTTTTTCTTCTCTTATGTGGAACTGATTTTTGTTATTTGAAGAAAGATGGGCCAAGTTCTTGATGCAATGTGCTACCAGCCGCAACAGTCGAAAGGCGAGTTGCCGTGTGAGTTTGCAGTTACCGGAAATGTGGAAGGCATTAAATCTGTATGCAGGATGGAAGGTCGTGCATCCCTTGAGGTATTTACTTGTTTCAAATCCTTTGAACACCATCTGCATCTCTTGATTACTATTATACTAATAGTATTTATAGATGATTTACAATATTCACATCCTTGGCTATTCAATTCAAATTCTCCAAGGTAATTCCCCAACCGCTCTCAACACTATGGTGTAGCAAGAAGTTGCATATAGAATATATACTTTTAGTGATATGGCACAAAATAGGGGTTATGAACAGTTTAATGCATGGAAGAAGGAAATTTAGCTGTATGGATGAAAGCACACGAAACATCTCTATTCACTATGTATCTTTGGGAAAATAGGATCTCGTAAACTCTGTACAATCATGCTTCAGACTCATTTTGCTGTGTTCACATAAAGAAGCAATTTTCAACCTCATATGCTGAACTAAACCCAATAATAGTTGGTTGACTGATGGAATTTGATTACGGTGCTTTTCGTTGTAACTGCCTTATTCTGTGCCTCTGTGGAGAGAGTTGTCACCATTGTGTTGTGTTTTCACACAGTGGACTGATGGAGAAGGAAAAACTCCTCTCATTGCAGCATGCACAAGTCCTCGTGGATTTGAAGTTGCCAAAACACTGATTAAATTGGGTGCCAATGTCAATGCTTACAGTCCTGGTAAGGTTTCTGACTTTTACATATTACCATCTTATCTAGACATTTTTTTCACTATTTGCCGTACCATGGACATCGTATGTGTGTTTCTTGAATCATTTGATAGAACTCTGATTTAAAGTTCATTACACACACTTGTTTGATGAATACCAGGTAAGAAATTGGTTGTTTTGTACTAGCAAGCCTTGGTAATACTGAGACTATTTACAACTGATCCACTTTGGTTCTATATTTTCTTACCTTTGAATTTTTAGGGCCTCGAGGAGGTACACCTTTGCATCATGCAGCAAAAGAAGGTTTGGAACAGACGATTGAGTTGCTCCTGTCCCATGGAGGTACATGCATACCTTTGTCAGTTTCATAACGAGTTTTTGATGGTTTAATTGAGCTTACTGTAGTATGTTTTCCTTTATCTACAATGGATGAAAAATTTTTCCCCTTGCCATTTTAGCAACTGCTTCAGTGAGAAACTATGATGGCCAAACTCCACTTGATGTTGCAGAAATGCAGGGGTTTACCAATTTGGTTCACTTACTCGAGGTATGCCTTGACAAATTGTACCTCTGGTAGTTCCTAAATTTGTCTTCAATAGGCGTTCTTGTGCTCTGATGACGAGTTGTTGACGTTTATCTATAAATTGCAGTCTGAAGAAGAGGTGGAATTCGCCATGGCGTTAAGTTCCTCCCTTGAGTCTGCCATAGTTAATGATATTACTCAAAACTCAGTTCCAGCGAGTGCCCCCGAAACTGATTCCGAAGACGCAGCAATAGCAATGGCAATGAGTGCCTCCTTTCAGTCTGATAATGGCGTGCAAAACTCATCTCCAGCAGAAACTACAGTAGAAGACGTGGAATTAGCAATGGCAATAAGAGCTTCCATGGTTAGTGATGGCTCTCAAAGTCAAAATTCAATTCCAGCTACTACAGCTGAAGATGCAGAACTAGCAATGGCATTAAACTCCTCCATTGAGTCTGCTGAAGATGTAGAGTTAAGAAATGCATTGTATGCCTCCATTCAGTCCTCGTTGGAGGACAGACGGGCTGATAGAGTTGCTGCAACTCCATCTGCTCCGCCAATGCCAGCATCGTGTATAATATGTTACGATGCTCCTATAGAAGGGGTGTGCATTCCCTGCGGTCACATGGCGGCTTGTATGCATTGTTTGGCCAAAATAGAAGCAGAGAAAAGGGAATGCCCGGTTTGTCGAGCCAGGACAGAACAGGTCGTTAAGGTCTATGTAGGGTGAGAGCCAGGTGAAGGTGAAGATTGTACATTTGTAGATTTTGTACATAATGTATATTTGATCATGGTGCTTCTGTTGTGCACTGGATCATGGAAATAGTTTAGTCTCTTCTTGCTTCGTTTGAAGCTGAAGCTGTAGCAGAGTGATTTGATATGTAAATTATGTTATGTCGTCTTGTGTGTTCACTTTTGCATTGAACCAAAAAAGAGATCAGCCAACAACTTTAAACAACACTTCATTTGGAATAATTTTTTTATAAAACCCATAAAAAATAACAAAGTTGTGAGTGAAGTAACACTCGCTGATTTCAATCCTCATATTAGCAGTATTCTTTTCATCAACAACAAAAGAAAATATTATAAAGCAAGGAGTCCAAGAGAACAAAATAGGCTTAAGGCACAAACATCAAAATATGCAGAGAAACTATCATAGACCAACTCGAGGACAGAGAGATCAAGTCACAAAAGAGGTCAATGAGACGCAAATAAGCCACCATATGTCCAGAATAGAGAATAGTCCATATGTCCATAATAGAGAATAGTCATAAAGCCGTAACTGCAGGATAATTACATTAGGAGTGATGACCTCCCCCATATGCCCAGAGTAGAGAATAGTCATAAAACAGTAACTGCAGGATAGTTACATTAGGAGTGATGACCTCCCCCATATGCCCAGAGTAGAGAATAGTCATAAAGCAGTAACTGCAGGATAGTTACATTAGGAGTGATGACCTCCCCCATATGCCCAGAGTAGACAATAGTCATAACTGCAGGATAGTTACATTAGGAGTGATGACTTCTCTCTGAAAAACTCCAACGTTCCTCACCATCCAAATATGTCAAAGTCCTAAATAGTATAGTCGGCCACAAATGAGCTCGAGTCTCTAGATAAGGCAAAGAGAATCTCAGCAAAGAAAAAGGGCATTGCTAATAAAAATGCATAAAAAAATTGAATGAAGAGTTTATACACATACTCAAGACTTGAAAGACTCGTCTTTCAGGTAAAAAGTAAATTTTAATGTGTATATAAGCTTCCTTTAATGCTCTTCATAACTAAGACTTGGTCTCCCGAACAAGTGATACGAATTCACTACTAGTCTTATAACCATGACATGATCAACTTGTGGGATCAAGCAAAATAAGGTAAACAGTTTAAGTTTAAGAGGGAGTTAGTATGATATGACGGTGATCGATATAGAGGGAAGATTGTTAAATGCAAGAGTAAGTCCAAACCCCCACATCATATAGATTTTGGTCCTTTCAGGTAAGACATGTTGCCCTAATAGTAAGTGCAAGATGGGTTTTGCCTGGCCTGACTTTGAATCAATCCCGATCTCCATATTGAAAAAATAATATTCGATTTGACTTCAATCAAGAACTTACATTTAAATTTTAATCCTTCAAAATTTCATGCCGGTAATCCTATACATTTCTTACATAAATTTGAAAATGTTCACTCCAAATCAGATTATAAACATTGGATCTTCATTAAATTTTACTACAATTTGGAGATTCGATGTTTATAATCTGATTAAAACTCATCAGAGCTGATTTATTTATCGTCTTACCATTAAATATTCAACACATAATGTAATAGAGGCAAAATCAGCTACAAACAAAAACGTCCAAACTGTAGAACATGTAGTGCAATGTTGTAGAATCATGTAGAACATGTAGTGTTCGTAGAACATACTGGACCTGTGCTTGAAGTCATGTAGAACATGTAGTGCAATGTTGTAGAACATGATGAACCCTGCCACGTGTCGCACGCTGAGAAAACGCGCGCCTCAAATCCAACGGTTCTGCATGGTTTGGACGTTTGGACGTTTTACATGGGTTTGTAACCGAATGCGCCCCTAATGTAATAAGTGTAAAGTCAATGATTTCAGTTATCGTATAAAATATATTTTTTGATTAATTATTAAGGACAATAACACATACCTACACCCCACCAAACATGTTTTGCACGTAAGTACATTCGACTATTTTGTAGCTTCTCAACTCACTCAACTATTCAAAATTTACACAATTAAACATAATGACAAAATGGGTTAAAATTAACTTGAAAAGTCTAAACTGCCCTCAATTAATTCTTGAATTTTCAAAATATTCTCACACATACCGTTACTCAATCATAAATTACTAAAATAGACACAGCGAAACTCAAACATACTTTCTGATTAACTCAATCGAAGATTTTGGACTATCTTCAATCAATCTATTACGCCAATGATCGTAGATCAAGTATCCCCGGTGTTTGTGACTGAACCTACATTACCAAGGCGAAATAAAAACCACCCCTACTTCAACCAGAGCTTCAAATATCAATCATCTCTACCTCCATCTTGATCTAGTCCTCAGTCACCGATAATATGGGATCGATTTGTTGGAGCTTAGCTTTTCCTTCTCAAGCGGCGCCAGTGATTTGGTTATGAATGATAGCAATTGAAAAGTGTGTTGGACTCTATATATCCAAAGATCCCTCCTCACCGCTCTCCTCTCCTCTAATTTCACCTAATTATGCATGCACATCTTTCTTGATTTATTGATACATTTTCCCTGCATTTTAGTTTATTCTAACTCTTATTTTGCATATAATTCTTTTTAGTTGAATATCTATGCCTTCACGAACTTTCTAGTGTTATTTTGTAGGTTTGAGGCAAAAAAATAGGGAAATTGATAAAAAAATCAACAAAACTAATATTAAAGCGCATGTGAATCTTCCAAGGAGAATAACTCTCTCATAAAATTTCCGTTTCGTACCTATAATTTGTCAAATTGATGATAATTGAAAGATCCACAACTTTGAAGAAGAGACACTCTCTATCCAACCCTATGTGCCATCTCGTGTGGTATTACTGCAACCATTTCTATTTAAAACCCTAGCCTCCAATAGAGGGGGGCGATTTTGGATGTTTATACATTGTATTCTCCATTTATGTGAGAATAGAAGCGAAATAGGGAGAGAAAAGTGTGAGGAAAACAAGGAGAATAAAAACTTGTAATCAAAGAATGAAGGATTTATCGAAATTAGCTTATTCTTCTCCTCTTTATCTTGTTATTTGTGATTGATTGCTTGTTTGCCTTTTATGATATTTCCATCCATCTCCTAGCGTAACTAAACTTATTGATTTGGGGCATGAGATGAATAAAATAGAACACATGTGATTTTATCGATTTACATGCATGGAACGCTGAGTTATGTATTTTTAATCAGCTAATCTTAATGCTTTATCTACTTAAATGCTTGATAATTGAATTAGTTCGTAGGTTAAGGTTGTGAAACAAGACTTGTGGGTTAAACTAGATTGATTAAAACTCGCGTATTCTAGTTAGGGAAAATGGAATTAACATGAATGTAATAATTATAGGTTACAAAAACTGAAAGTTAAAGAAATTTTAAGAACGCAATGTTTTTCGATTGATTAAATCTAAATTAGTGATATTTAGACTTTCACTTTGAATTATTCCCTTTATTACGCGGGAGAAAGTTTTGGGTACCATCTGCTCCGCCAATGCCAGCATCGTGTATAATATGTTACGATGCTCCTATAGAATGGGTGTGCATTCCCTACGGTCACATGGCGGCTTGTATGTATTGTTTGCCCAAAATAGAAGCAGAGAAAAGGAAATTTCCGGTTTGTCGAGCCAGGACAAGACATGTCGTTAAGGTCTACGTAGGGTGATCGGCAAATCAAGGCGAGGACTGTACATTTGTAGATTGTGTACATAATGTATATTTGATCATGGTGCTTCTGTTGTGCAGTGAATCATGGAAATAGTTAAGTCTCTTCTTGCTTCGTTTGAAGCTGAAGTTGAAGCTGTAGCAGAGTGATTTGATATGTAAATTATGTTATGTCCTTTTGTGTGTTCACTTTTGCATTCAACCAAAGAGGAGCTCAGCTAAATTTAAATAACACTTCTTTTGGAAATAAATTTTTATAAAACCCATAAAAAATATTAAAGTTATGAGTAAAGTAACCGAGACTTCAAGTATGAGGTCGTTGATTTCAATTCACATATCAGTGAGATTTTTTATCAGCAACCGAGAAATATTATAAAACAACAAGTCCAAGAGAACAAAATATGTTCAAGGCACAAACGCCAAAATATGCATGCAAGCATCCAAAACAAGATCTGAGGCACAAATGTCACCCTGTGCATGCAAACACCCGAAAGGAGAGAGAAAATATCATACACCGACCCATGAACATAGAGATCGAGCACGAAAGAGGTCAATGAGATGCTAGGTAAGCCCTGGAGTAGAGAATAGACATAAATCCGCAACTGCAAGATAGCCATATCAAGAGCGACAACCTCTCCCTAAAAAAGTCGAGTTTTTCTCGCCATCCAAATACGTCAAAGTTCAGATAGTATAGTCGGCCCCAAATGCGCTTGAGTCTCCTAATAGGGGAAAAAAGAATCCCAGCAAAAAAGGGCATTGCTGATAAAAACACATAAAAGTTCAATAAAGAGTTTATACACAGACTCAAGGCTTGAAAGAACGATTTTTTAGGTCAAGGGTAGATTTTAATGTGCATATAAGCTTCCTTTAGTGCTCTTCATAGATAAGGCTTGGTCTCCCGAACAAGTGATACTAGAGTCGTGGTTCGGTGAACTTACCGTTAGTCTTATAACTATGACATGATCAGCCTTCGGGATCGAGCAAAATAAGGTGAAATTTTTTAGTTTAAGAGGGGATTAATATGATATGATAATGCTCAATACATGGGGAAGATTTTTAAATACACGAGTGAGTCCCACATCATATAGGTTTTGCTCCTCATAGGTAAGACATGTCACCCTAATAGTAAGTGCAAGATGGGTTTTGCTTGTCCTGACTTTGAATCAATCCCGGTCTCCATATTGAAAAAACAATCTTCGATTTGACTTCAATCGAGAACTTGAATTTACATTTTGATCCTTCAAAATTTTCTGTCAGGAATCAAAAATCCTTACTTAATTTTGAAAAGAGTTCACTCCAAATCAAATTATAAATATTAGACATGCATTGAATTTTAGGAGAATAGAGGCGAAATAGGGAGAGAGAAGTGTGATAAACGAAAGGATACAAGGAGAATAAAAAATTGTAATCAAAGAATGAAGTTTTGAATGAAGGATTTATCTAAATTGGTTTATTCTTCTTCTCTTTATCATGTTATTTGTGATTGATTACTTGTTTGCTTTTTTTATGATGTTTCCCTCCATCTCCACGCGTAACTAAACTTATTGATTTGGGGCATGGGATGAATAAAATAGAATACGTGTGATTGTACCGATTTACATGCATAGAACGTCGAGTTATGTGTTTTTTGTTAGGTATTATATAATAATATTAACTAATTGCGAAAATTAATAAAATTATAAATATAAATAAGATGAATTATACAACAATACATAAACTTTATAAACCAATGGATATAAACTCGGAATAAGTCGAGGCGTGTTG
>JAYMTP010000835.1:0-28623 GCA_036897365.1 Geranium brycei | reverse complement strand
GCCTCCGGCCACCGCCCGGCCGACCTCCTCTCCCGCCTCTCCTCCGCCGACGCCGACGTCAGGTTCAAGGCCCTCAGGGAGGTCAAGAACCAGATCATCGGCAACCGCACCAAGAAGCTCTCCTACATCAAGCTCGGCGCCGTCCCCGCCGTCGCCGCCGTGCTCTCCGATTCCCCCGCCGACCCCGCCCTCCTCGTCCAGTCCGCCGCCGCCATAGGGAGCTTCGCCTGCGGGGTCGACGCCGGCGTCAGGGCCGTGCTCGACGCCGGCGCCTTCCCGCGCCTCCTCGGGCTCCTCTCCAGCCGCGACGAGAAGGTGATTGATTGATTGATTTGTTTCTAGGGTTGATTTTGTGTTTGGTTGGCGAGAAATTGATGGAGGGAGAGAATTTGTGCATTTTTTAATGCAGCTGTTCTGAGACATGGAAAATAGGTAATTCAATAGAATTTAAGAAGAACTAGATAATTCAAGCCCAATTTAACTTATGTTTTGGGCGAAAATGGTATCTTGGTAGGTATTGATGTTTGAATTGATTGGTGTTGGAGATTTTTGTTGTTATTGACTTATTTTAGGCCAGCCAGAGAATGTAGATAAGTAATTGCACACCATGACTCTAGGTATAGTTTCGAAAAAGGTCCTTCATGTTTATTTTATATAGTTTGGTTTAGTATAAGGAAACTATGTAGCAAGGAGAATAGCTTTGGCGTCGAATGCACAGATCAGAATGAGGATGTTGTTAATCTGGTGTCGATGTAGTTGCATTTCATTTCAGTGACTTCTACAGTAAAAATGCAAAACTTTTCTAGTTGCCCGCTTGTGTAGTTTTAACAAAGAGTTGCCCGTGGATTTACTATTAAATTATGTGTGGGATGTGAATATGTTGGGGTGGCGTGTATGTTTAGGGAGCATTGCTTTGTTGTGAAACTTTATTATCGTTGAACTAGGCAGGTCCTTTGAGATTGTAGTCATTGTACGTTGTTTATTGATTGCTCAACCTATCTTCTTCGACCTTTTGATGTGTGGAGCTGATAATCTAGACTTAATCCACCAAAGTATTGAATCTAAAGTCAGTATGTGCATGTAAACTCTTCAACGTTAAGTTAACATAGTCCGATTCTTAGGCAAACATATAACCGAATGAAACGTCTTTTCTTGCAGAGAAACATACAGTAGTGAGTAACTCTTTGTCTATCTTTTGGATGGCTTCATGTCTTTTCTTCAGGTTCTGGATGCTGGTGCTCGTTCCCTTAGAATGATTTACCAATCAAAGCTGGCTCCGAAGTATGATTTCCTTCAAGAGAAAAACATGTCCTTTCTTCTTTCATTACTGAATAGCAGAAATGAAAATGTAGCTGGACTTGGTGCAAGTATTATAACACATTCTTGTGAGACGAGTGCAGAACAGAAAGCGCTGTGTGATGCTGGGGTTTTAAAGAAACTTACTTCCCTTCTTGAAAGTTCTCTGAGTCAGAGAGATGCCATGCTAGAGTCACTAGCTACAATTGTGAAGAACAATCCTGAAGTTGTGATGGAATTTGCAGAGATAGAAAGCGGAAAAGCTCTGAATTCTGTGATTGAGTTAACAAAGGATAAATATCCGAGGACGAGATTACTTGCTTGCATGTGCTTGATTGCTATAAGGAATACGTCTTCTTCTTATTTGCAAGATCTAGGAATCAAAACCAAGTTAATATATTTTTTGCTTGAGCTTCTTGATGATCCTGGCCAAGTTGGAGATGAAGCTTCCTTTGCTCTGTCCAGTTTATTTTCGGATGAGGATATACAGAAACTAGCATTTGAAGCAAATGCTATCGATAAACTTTTTGCCCACTTGCAGAAGAGTCCGTTTCCCAAACGTTTTCAAGGAATACTGCATGCTCTGGCTGCTCTTTGTTCTGATTTAGAGACGTGCAGATCTAGGTTTCTATCATTACAGGTTGGTTTTCACATTGAATGCATTTTGGTAAATGTCTTTTTGCTACTATTTTCTTTTCTTTTTATATCTAGTATTTCTTTTTTAGTTCACAGCCTCCCAATCAAGCATTAAGGCACTTAACCTATGCCTCCCTACAAATGACCTTAACACTTCATGCTTTCACATCTTCTGTCAAGCTATGATTTCCTTCTTTATTTTCATAAGACCTCCAGCACCCCCTCCTGTGCACTGCAGATCAAGGAAACATTTTTTTTTTCTTCTGATAAGTAACAATGCTATTTATTAAAGGAGAATCTAGAATCTAAATTGTCTTTTGCTTATGTTTTCAAATTGTTCTCAATAATATTAGGGAGTTACCTTAGTTTTATTTCCTATGTTATAAAGCCTTAAAGGTGGTACCACCTACAATTTAGTAGCTCACTAGCAAATGTATGAAACTACACATTGAATTTTTTGTTTGCATGAGCATGCTAACTTATTGCAGCTTCTAATACAATCTCATGAATATATAGGTACTGAACTTTGTAATTGATGGGTTAACTCATGATAGCGGTGATGTACGATCTGCAGCGTGTATTTGCTTGAAAAATGTTTCTCGGTCAATCAAGGTTAGGATTAGGGACACTAATTAATGATATCCATTTTTTTCTAATATTGTGTTACTAACTTGTTGTTCAGAATCTTAGTGCAGGTCATTTTATGAATGAAAAAGTTATCATTCCCTTGGTTCGGCTTTTGAATGACCCCTGTACTTCTGTCCAGGTTTGTATTACTTAGATTTTTGTTATCTTTTGAATGAAGTCTATTATGGGGATTATCCGTCCACTTTTGGACATGAAACTAAGTTAGAGGGGCGATCCCATGTTGTGTGGTTTAGGGAATTCTTGGCTATAAGCATTTGTTGGAGTGCTTTTGCCATTTTTGTTTGTCGGATTTGTAAATCTAACTTCTGCTTCCCCTTCTTCCTACTTGTCTCTGACAAGATAAAACATGAGAACACACTGTTATTTGACTTGAGAATCAGTAAGTATGTAGAATCAAAGGAATTGGATTTCTCTCTTATAATATGCTGCCAATTAGTTGTGTTTGTTAAACAATGCCTCTGACATTAGTAATTGTTTAACATCTTCTAACTCCTACAGTGATCTGATTTTCAGGTTGCTGCTCTTCGGGCCACAAGCAACATAGTTGTTGACTTTACAACACATAAGTCCATATTTATTCAATGTGGAGGTGTCAAACATCTCGTTCAATTATCAAAATCAATGGATACGGCCATCAGGTTAAATGCTTTGTGGGCTCTGAGGAACTTGATGTTCCTTGCAGACAATAAGTCGAAAGAAGGGACACTGTTGGAACTTACCGTATCCACATTAGCAAGCCTTATTTGCGGTAATCTTGCATTATGGTCGTGCCATTATTAGTCATGTGATGTTGAATAAAAAGCGTTCCCTGATCACCTTTTACATTGCAGACCCTGAGCCTTCTGTCCAAGAGCAAGCTATGGCACTTGTCCGCAATCTTGTTGATGGATGTATGGACTCTATTGAGTATGTATTTGCTGAAGAAGGTATCATATTAGATGTCGTTGGAAGGCAACTGCAGAGTGCTTCAAAAGCTGAAATTGGGATACAGGTTAGAAGTCTATCTAGTTTAAGCTCTAGGAATTAGCACATTAAACGAATAAATATTCTTTTTGTAGTATAAGGTTGAGATACATTGACTTAACTGTGATAATTAGTTGACTTTAAATTTGATGTGTAATTATAAATTCAGAATATTCCTAGAGATCAATTCTGCTAGGAATTGCTACGACTTGTATTTGGGCTTTTCATTTAAATAGATATTATGTTGCGTTTGTACGGTCCAATCCGCGGTAAAAGTTAATATCATACCATGTCAGCTAGATGTCGTTTCTTTTAATAGCTTATCTGCTCGCTTTCAAAAGGTTCTCGGGAGAGTTAATGCGGTGTTTGTCTTTCGGATCACAAAAGTTTTATCTTTTCCTTACGATTTTTTTTGCTCGTATACTCTCTTGTAGGGAATGTATGTACTATGCAATGTAGCAAGTGGAAATGAGTTACATAAGGAAGCTGTCATGCACCAACTGTTTCCAAAAACAAGCAACAGCATCCAATCGTTTCTGGTCAAACTCTTGCAGAGTAGTGACAGCAGATTGCGTACAGCTGTTACCTGGACAATCATAAACCTCACTTCGACATCGAGTCCCGGCGCATTTGACCGGATCGTAAAACTACGAAATGCTGGCGTGATTTCTCAACTAAAGAATATGGTCAATGATCCTTGCATTGATGTAAAGGTCACTACTGGATGCAGTTTTGTTATTATGCTTTATTATATTTTATTTGTGTATGAATTCATATTGGTCCTCTATTTGCTGCAGCTTCATGTAAGAACCGTGCTTGGGCAGTCTATGACATTTGTTGACAATCCGGCATGATCGATCTTGTAATTCATTGAAACGCGACAAGGACGAGATTGCCTGTTCAGTTTGTTGTTCCTCTGCTTCATCTTTTTTGTAAGATGTAATACAGGCATTTCTGTAGCAGCCTACAACTTACTGGTACGTAATAAATGATTATCCGCTCTCTTCCATCGTTTGCGATAATATGCAAATTTGATATTTAATGAATAGAAGTTCCTAAAATCATCTCCAAATGATATATAGTTCCTCGGCATATTTGTGTTCATGTTTATTTTGTAGAACATAGAAATTTCATGAACCTTCAGTGTTTTGTATGATTACTTTTGAAACATCTTCTTTCTCCAATATGTTCAAGAAGGCTATACTTAGAAGCAACTATAGCAATCCAGGATACAATATTACTACTTAGTTTTGTTTCGGCAATTTATTATTTTAGTCCGTGTACTCAATAAGTAGAGTTTCTATCTTTTTATTCTTTTCTTTGCTCATGCATTTTTATTTTAATAGTGAATGTGGCATAATGGTCGTCAAGAATTTAACCTTTTTGATGCATGAGTTTCATATTCACCCATTCTGTAATTTTTTCCTTTTACAGGTAAACGCACTGCGTGTAGTTTTTTTTTCCGTTAAAGAGCGGTGTGGGAGCTAAACTCGACTTTTGTCAATTCCTGGCGACCAGGTTTATTTTACAAATCTCAAAACTGTAATGTATTTTGTATCTGAATTTTTGTTGTTATATTCAAGCAATCCTTTTGTTGTAGTTTAAATTCTCTCTTTTATACGAATATATAACCACGTTACTCGTCAAATATTGGACCCATTATTCATGCATTGCACTTGGTGGTTTCACCTGCAATACGCAAGTTTGAAGAATCATCTCAAGAGGCTTTCTGGCAACATTTTCGCCATTTGCTTCTCGATTCATCGAGCAAAACTGCGTAAAAACCCAGTGATCAAATTTAGTGATTTTTGCAATATTTGTGTAGTGTAACTCCAATTGCTGTGGATGAAGTTGTTGGCAAGAACTTGTAGTGAGTGAATTGCTCTTTACTTGCAAAGTGAAATGATTGACTTCATCTGATTTGTTGAATATGTGTCCTTTAATTGTACACTTTGTTCTAAAGTATTACTTGAAACGTTTTTCGTTCAGATACTGTGTAATAAGTATGAGTTTGCTGGTTTCAATATATATATTGGTAATATTATGTCTTTTCTGAACAAAAATGGTGGATACTAGGACTGCTCGAATAAAAAGAACCAACAAAACCGAACAAATCGGATTCAATTCAGTTTGATTAGAGGCGAAATTAAAGCAGAATCAGTTTGATTTCAATTTTCAGAGATGAAATCATCAGAAAATCTAACCATTAAAGCAGAATCAGTTCAATGTCGACATCCGGATGTGAAATTATCAGAAAATCCAATCGCTAAAGCAAAATCAGTTCAATTTCGGTTTTTAGACGTTAAATTATTAGAAAATAAACCGAGTTGGTACACATTGATCAAAAAGAAGCTGAGAACTAGTTTTGCCATGCATGTTGCTGTGAGCCATATATATTTAGCAATTGAGACCCCAAAAAAAATTATTGGGTCAGCGAAAAATAAGTAAAATCACAGACCAAAATGATTGGTTCAGTAGGCAAAATGGATAGTTTATATATTTGTCCGACCAATCTTGACAAGAACCAGAATGTAGAAATATATATACAATTTACAGGCCACATATGTTGAATTCAAACAATACACATTCCAAGGAACTAACTGTATGATACTGAAACAAAAGACACACTTGAACTAAACTAAGTGCAGGAAGTGAACAGAAACCAAAATCAAGGCAAAAGGCAGAGCTGAGCTGTGCCAACCTCTCTCACCCAATCTTCTCTGTGTTTGTGTCGTCGGAGGGCCATATCACCGTCTCCATGAGGCGTTCGCGCATCAACTCCAAGTTCTCGTCAGAGATATCCTTGTAAATTTGAGCATGGTCGCATTTCTATATCACAGACGGTAAGAAAAGAGGATCACGTTCTGTATGGCTTTCGGTTTTTGGTTAAAATTGAGCAAGGAAACGAATTTGTTACCTTGATCCATTTCCCGTACAGGTGCAGGCGTGTTACCATCACTCTTTCCGCGAGATCTTGCTTCTCCTGTCAAATGAAAACAAAAACTATTATTTTTCGGAAATTTCAAAAGGATGTGAAAACTAAATGGTTAAAAGGGTATTGAAAACTACCTTCGCGAGGTTACGGAGGAAGCGTTTCCCATCTCCAGGTTTATTTGATGCCACGAAACTGTCAGTACGAGAATCGGTGATTTAGACAGACAACAAATCAATAAAAGACGAACATGTGCAATGGACACCAAAAGGTAATCACTTTTTAGGGCAAAGGTGAAGAACTCACTTACAACATTGTTGTTTGGGTAAATTGCAAAAAGTGTCCGTGAACTTGCCATTTTTTTTTTTTGCAAATTGTGTACATTTGTCCAAAAGTTCCCTTTGAATAATTTTTAAAAAAACTAAAACAAACAATTTTTTCAACTCGAGTTTGTCGACTTTTTTTCTTCTCTCGCACACCATCGATGTTGTTAACTTTAACTTTGTTCAATTCCGGAAAGATTCTCTCCGACGCCATCGGAATCAAGAGAAAAACTGGCGAGCTCGAGTTAAAAAACATTTTTATTGAATAAAAAAATTAAGGGTCTTTTCGTCATTTTGGACAAATGTACACATTTTGCAAAAAAAAAAGAAGGTTAAGTTCACAGCCATTTTTTTTGCAAAATTTGAATAGTTCACAGCCACTTTTTTCAATTTACCCTTGCTGTTTTACTGAATATGAGGATGGAGCAATCACTTTTTATGGAAAAGATGAAGAAAATCTCACTTACTCATAAAACCACCGATATGTTGTTGGGTTCATCTCGTACAGCTGGTGAAGAACAGTCCTCACAGCCTTGGACGTAAAGTAATTGACCGTTTGCTGCAAGGAGAAACATCCTTGTGAGAACATTAGAAATGTAACGGTTGTGCACGAGTTTGGATCGTTGCAGAACGTTATCATTAATCTTACGAATTAATCAAGTCCATGCTATTCCGATGAAACACAATGATGAAATGAATCTAGGTAAGCTTAACATGAAACCGGCAAGTATGAGTACTTTATGCAGCCATCATAAACTTACAGTTTCGCATAGGCTTCACTAAATGTATCATTTTACGTGAAGCTTAAATTCCAAACAGAGTCTCTAACGCTAGGCACTCGTAGAGATGTCAAACTCCCATTGCAATAACTATATTTAGAGTACAGCCTACCGAAAAGAGAAAACTAGAAAACACTTTCACTCATCGAGCTATCAACCATGAAAGATATCGCGGAAGATCACATAGCCGAGATGATCAGCTCAAGCTCGCCCGCGACATTTCCATACAAGGTAAGCACAAAACATGATCTAAAGAGTTCCCTAAAGATGAAGATCATAACATGAAACTCCCAATCCGAAAGCTTCCGATACTAGGTGAGCACAGAACATGAAACTCCCAAGCCTTCGAGTAATCAGATTCACCAATCTCCAAGAACAAGTAACACCAAATTTCAAAATTTAGAAATCTAGTAGCAATGAAACCATGTGTTCATCTGTCGAGCATAAAAAAATATCTAAAAAAATGATCGTCTTATGCTCACCCGTAACCTTCCGATCCAAGGTGAACACAAAACATGATATTCCCAAGTCTTTGAGTAATCAGATTCACAAATCTCCAAAAACGTGTACACAAAAAATTACAAAATCTGTAAATCTAGTGACTAGTATCACTCTAACCACGCTTTCATGTTCAATCACATAGATATACACAAACTAACACAACCATGTAAACACAAGTAATCAGATTCACAAATCTCCAAGAACAAGTAAACACAAACTACAAAACCTATAAATCTACTAGCACCCAAACCGTGATTTTGATGTTCAAGCACATGGATATAGATATAAACAAACTAACACACAACCATGTAAGACATATCAAATCAAGAACAACAATAGTGATTTATAGACTGATTCTCTTCTCTTACCCTCTTAACATCCTCAAAAGAATCCTCATATTGCCCTCCCAACTCACTGACAACCACCAGCCTCCGGCCCTTCCCTTGCTTCCTCAGACTCCGATTAACGTTAACCCTAAAAACCATTTTGATCGGAGAATTTACAAACGAAGAGGTCAACCTCAGCCGCTTCTTCACCACTGAGCTCCTCACCACATCTCCACCGACGCTCTTGAGAGCAATAGTTGCAACACATGGACAAGTGTGCGAATCCACCATTGATGAACCCACCACAGCCAAAGCCCCCACCATACCAGAAAACCCAAAACCCAGATCGGAAAAAAATCAAAATTTTCAGTGAAATCGAATCTGGTTTTGCGAGAAATGGGAGATTGAGAAATGGAATGAGCGTTTTTTGGGGAAAATATGGAAGAAGGAGAAAAATGGGTCGAGGAAATGGGTAATGGTGCGAGAAAATGGAATGGTGAGTATTGAAGGAGGAGGGTGAAGTAAAGGGTCCGCCATAGAAATTTTCTGAGGTCCAGAATCGTCCACTCCATCTTCACCAGAGGCCAAAACCAAATCAAAGCTTCGATTTTGATCGTGTGTTTTTTGGTATTCTAATTCGGTGAGCTGATAGTTATGTTTTTCAACTTTGGGAGGCAACTGCTTTTATGACTTTTAAAATCGAATTTTGACTCTTTTTTTCTTGGGTAGAATTTAAATTTGCATGTATAAGAACGTTTTTTCTGAATTATATTTAAAAAAATGTGTAATGACTTTAGCTCGTTTACATTTTCATAATAATAATTTGATTTGAATAAATTCATCTGAGTTTTTAATGTTGAAATTGAATGAACATAATTTTCAAGTTAATTTAAAAAGATTATATTGGTCATCTCACTAATGATGAAAGTCTCTAAAAATAAAGTTGGGACAATTGTGTTTAGTAACGACCTAAATAAAACCTCGGGAATAGGATGGTCTTAATTTAACATTTTATCATTGGCAGGTCGTTAAGGCGGAGGCGGTTGCTTTGGTGTGAAATTTTACACCATATAAAATTAATTCAAGGAAAATGACATATTATTATATTTAACTATAGTCAATTCTCACTTTACTAAGCTCTTTTTTATACATCTTAATTTTCCTTTTTTAAGAAGACCCAGTGGTAAAAAACCACCACCAAAGTCACAGTCTGAGTTACATAAGCCAAACTTAACAAGCACATCTAATGATATGTCACTGGTTCTTAAAACAAAAGACATAGAAGCATTACGGAGCCTAGATAATATAAAAAGAACAGTCATAAAAATGTCTCTGAGCAAGGACGAAGACTTTTTGCCTAGATTGATGGGAGTGTAAGCACTTTGGCAATCCGTCTCAATTGAAACCGGCCCCCATTTGTTGCTCTTGGCCCACCACAAAGCCTCTCGGCAAGCCACGACCTCCACCTCAATAGGTCGGAGAAATCCCGTGAAGCGTTGACAACGGGCTGCAATCAAGTCACCATTGTCATTTCTTGAAATCATACCCAACGACCATCTCCCTCTTGCAGAATCTAGCGTCGCGTCTATGTACTAACTTTACCTTCAAAATTTCATTAAATTTATAGGAAAAAAATTTATTAGGACAAGTGAGTTGTCTTCAGTGATGCATTATTACGAGACTTTCTCTCTCCGATTATACTCCTGACGGCTTTAATTTATAATTGACTTGTTTACCCTCAAGACTCTTGGACGTCAGGCCCGAATTACTGGGCCCATTCTATCAAGCCCGTTGCTACCTTCAATCTGTACATTCAATGAAGCCCAAATTAATTAACAATTGATCCATTATTTTTGAGCTACGTTAACGAATACGTCATGTCGTCACGCCACGACCTTACGACGCCGTTTCGATCGTCAGCACCAATCCCCTAAATCTTGAAACGCCTCTCACTCTCGAGACTCAGAAAATCGATTTTCGTAGCCACAAAGAGCTCTCTCCGAAACATGTTCTACAGAGGGTATGTGTTCATCATCGCTTTCGATCCTTCAATTTACATATTTAATTTCTGATTTTTATTTCTTATGACCCGATCCCTTTCGCTGCTCTCAATTCAGTCGCTTAGGTTGCTGTTTTTTTTTCATAATTCGCGTGTGTTTTTCTTCTTCCGGGTCGATTTGATTGGATTAATCTTGACAGGAAGTGATTTATTGGTGTTTTTGGTGATCAGTGATGAACCCAGAAACCAAAATTGCTTTTTTGCTGTTGTGTTGTTGTCGTTGATGCTATGAGATTCACTTACAGAAGCTTTGTAATGGGTTTAATGGTTATGGCTTGAAATGATGTGAAACCTTACTGATTGGATTTAGAATTATGTTTTTATTACTGCTTTAATATGTGAAGATGGTCATAATGATGCTAAAGAGCACAATTTTGTTCCTTGTAGATGTGTTTTTATGGTGTTTGAAAAATTGTGGCACCGTGTTCTTGTTTTAGTGCATTTTGTAGATTGAAGTGGGTTGAAACTGTTGAAATCATTTTTCTTCCTGAAACTAAAATTCATAACCTTTAACTAATTATAGGGATAGTTGGAAACCCTTAAACATTTAGCTTGTACGTAACTATGACTAGAACTGTAATTGGACCATATTTGTTTGTAATTTGGTCCGTTCAATCATATTATCTTGCGTGCTATCATTTATCCCAATTATGTCAAATATATGATTTCGAAACTATAATAGACCAAGATAAGAGTCGA
This sequence comes from Geranium brycei, assembly GCA_036897365.1. Lineage (NCBI taxonomy): Eukaryota > Viridiplantae > Streptophyta > Magnoliopsida > Geraniales > Geraniaceae > Geranium > Geranium brycei. Next base: position 17,461 of record JAYMTP010000835.1, on the reverse strand, counting down.
GCCATCGTCTAGAGCCAAACCATTTTCCGAGCAATAATGCTAGTGCAAAACTCATCGGGAACATCTACTTGTTTTCCAGTTCCTCTCCCACTTCGTCTTGTCTTAAGTTGTGTGTTTATCATGTCTTTCTTGTTATATGTCATTGACTTTCAAAAACATTATCTTGAAACTATAGAATGATTATGTTATCTCAAAGAAACCATGAAATGTTTTTCCACCTCAACCAATCTACAGTAGTCATACTCCTTGGTCGCCTTGAATTATAGATTCAATTCAAGTTACCTGAATTGATCACTTCTGGTCATTTTCTTATATGCTTACGCAATTGACCCTCCACTCGCCCCTATTACTGTTCCGATTAGGAACAGGAATGTTTTTTTCTTCATATTATTCAATACATAAGTATCAATAGATTGAGAGTCGTGTAAGCAAGTCTAATATTAATATGTATTTTCTATTAAAAAATCCATATAAAGAAGGCTTGGATTTAACTCACAGAAGTTTCTAGGCTATATGTCATTTATATGTTTTGGCCATTTGCTAGTAAGATATACATGCATATTTTCTTACGGCCTAATCCTTAGTTTTTGAATAGGCGCGTTTTGCCCTATTTGTTTACGTATCCAAAGATAACATACATTATCTCCAACAGTATATGAAAATTAAGGGCGAATATGTTACGCAACTCAATGAGTAGTCTCTCTGTTTGGTCCATGTTGCTTTGCGACATATTTTTTCCAAGTGCAGTTGGAATATATCTGGTTCACGTTCACCCCTCTGAGATATAGAACATCCTAAGTAGGGAAAGGAATGAGATATCAGGTATTGTGTGTAGAGAATTAAGAAATGTTATATGGAGGATTAAGAGTGTGTTACATTTCTTAAAAATTAAAGCACCTGGCTATATAAGTGTATTTACCCTTTGAAGTGCTATTGTTTCAGTGGATTACGCAATACCCGTTAGCGTATTTGGATTTTGAAACCTATTTTTGTTTAGAACGTGTATTCTGTACTTATATTTTATTTCTCATTGTTCTGGTCTTTGCTTGTCTGGATTCATATGATATCTTTGAGAAGATGAAAATTATTGGGTTAATGATCTTGACTGGTTAGTTCAGCTGTCATGGTAAAACTAGGAAAACATGTATATGTAATATGATTATGCAATTTAGGCTTCATTTTGTTCTCTGGCTTCTCTGTAAAAATGAGGAAATGAGAAGAAAGGATAAATGTTTGAATGATTTGATTGTGCTCTAAAATCTGTCAATAGTCTGTGGAGTATATGTTGTCGTATATTATTTCTGCTTTGATAATGATATTGACGAGTTGTGAAACTTGTTTTTTCAATGTCATTGAAAACTGAAGTAGGTTCGGAGATGGTGGCGATGGGCGTGAAATGGGCCCCAAACGCCAGCGCGTGGTAGATCAGGGCTCCTCGTTTTACAGCTCTCCCCCCGGCCCGAGCTTCATGTACAACCCTGCGCCATACCCTTACGCCAGCCAACCTCCACCGTTCCCCGTTGTCCGTCTCCGCGGCCTTCCCTTTGACTGCACAGAAGCCGACGTCGCCGAGTTCTTCCGCGGCCTGGACATAGTCGACGTTCTCTTCATGCACAAGAACGGCAAGCTCAGCGGGGAGGCCTTTTGCGTTCTCGGTTACCCTCTACAGGTTGATTTTGCCCTCCAGAGGAACCGCCAGAACATGGGGAGGAGATATGTCGAGGTCTTCAGGAGCAAGAGGCAGGAGTATTACAAGGCCATAGCAAGCGAAGTCTCGGAGGCTCGCGGCGGAGGCGGGGGCGGCAGCCCACCGCCACCGCTGCCGCGCAGGAGCGTCCCGCGGGCGAAATCGTACGACGAAGGGAAGGATTCGGCGGCAGAACACACTGGGGTGCTGCGGCTGAGGGGGCTGCCGTTCTCGGCCGGGAAAGACGACGTGACGGAGTTCTTCAAGGACTTCAAGCTATCGGAAGACTCGATCCACTTCACGCTCAACTCGGAGGGGAGGCCGACGGGTGAAGCGTTTGTGGAGTTCCCGAGCTCGGAAGACTCAAAGGCGGCGATGGCCAAGGATAGGATGACGCTGGGGAGCCGTTACATAGAGCTGTTCCCGTCGTCTCTGCAGGAACTCGATGAAGCCGTCTCAAGAGGACGATGATACCGTCATATGATCGTCTACTTGCTCGAGTATGATTTCAGATTCTGTTTTGCGCTTTCTGCTACGTTAATGTTTTCAAATTCGATTTTTTTTGGGTTTCTGTATTGAACTTTGAGTTAGTTTCTTTCCTGCATTGTTTCAAGAACATGTGTGTGAAGCTTAGGTAGAGTTTTTTGCTGCTGAACTGAACATAGATGTCATTATGCATCGTTTAGTATATCTGAAGTTAAGTTTTGGGATGATTCTGCATTTGTCATGACATGCTATGTTTTGTTGCAGACACAGATACGGATGTTCCTATATATTCATATTTACGTATTGATCTAATCATCACTAAACCATAACAGGTTTGTGTTTGAATCTTGGTATATTAACTTCTTCTTTTTTCCCCCGTGCCCCATCTCCTTCCTTTCATTTTCTGTTCCCGACCAATATTATTTTAAAACATTTTCTTAAAGTTTGCACTATGAAATATTGTTTAGTAATAAAAGTATTGTTTTAATTGAATAATTTGTTAATATATTGGGGATATGACGGGGATATCTCACCCCATCCCCGATTGGTAAGGGGATTTTCTGTCCCGTGCTCTCCTTGATTGGATCGGGAGAATAGGGTTACCGTTGGGGATGTGGTATTTTGCAATCCTAAAGCGAGATCGGGCCTTATGAAAGATGAATGCTCGGTAACATTTAGAACTATGATAATTTTCTCTTGCGGTGATGGGCAAATAAAATGTTAAAAAGTATACATCTAACATGATTAATATTTTAGGTTAAAAGTGTACATTATGGTGTACATTTTTTTTTATATGATATTGTTACTTAGTAAATCTCAGTCTTGGGATGATTATGGGACGGCTTTATTGATCTCTGTCTTCTATCCATACGTTCAAAGACGTCAAGTCCTTAACATATTCAAAAAAATTTCGTCTCTTTATATGATGAAAATGAGGAGGGTTGAAGACAGATTTAAGGTAATCCCCTCTTTTACCTTATTAGTTCGGGGAGAGATTTTGTCCATCCCTAGATGATAGGATTTTTTTGACAAATTAACATCATATTTGAGGGCTAATTACAATATTTAACACATGTCAAGACAAATTAAATCAAAACTCCCAAACAAAACGACACCGTTTTTGTCTCTCTCCAATCTCAACTTCTCTCATGATTGGGCCCGCTCAAGTGATGGCACAAGGCCCATTCTCAGACAGTCCGGTTTTAAGGTAATTACAGTACTAGGTTTCGGTTAGTTTATCATACTTAGATTTAGTCAAAGGTTAAGTCCCACGTGGGCCCTATCTGACGTCATCGTCGTGGTCGTGGTCCTCACAAGATGTGCCACGCGTGTCCTCTATACAGAAAGTGCACGTCACGTGGAATTTTCTGAATATAAAAAATTTACAGTTTTTTTTTCTTCTGAAAAAATAAATAAAATAAAAAAAGTTGCTGCAGCAATCCCTAGCCGTCAGCGACTGTGGACCGTACACGTGGATGAGATAGAGGACACAGGTGTCCTCAGCTGCGCTGTAACGTTTCTTTAGTTCTTCAACTGGTCGTCAATTTCTTGCCTTTTAACCAAAAATTAGGAGGAGAAGAAGAAGAAGTTGGATTTGACTGTGGATTGGATTGGTCTTCTTCTTCTCCAATAATCTTAAGCTTTTTTCTCACATTTTACAGACACCAGTAAGTTCTCTTCAATCCTTTTTTTTCTGATTGGTCCCTTCTAATCGTTAATTGCTTCTCTTTTATGTTTAGGGTTTTCAAAAGTTTGTGTTTTTTGTATTGTTTCTGGGATTATTGATTTGGGTTTTTGCTGTTTGTCTGATCGGTTTGTGGGTATTTTGTGTCTTGGGGTTTTTTTTTGTGAAATTGAGGGTTGATGATGATAGTGTGGGGGTTTGATCTGCATGGGTTGGTTTGGGTTTTGGGTTTTTCTGTTTGGTTGGTGGGAAAAGGTTGGTGTGGTTTGAATGTGTTTTGAGCTGATTTTGGTGGTTCTCGTCTGGGTCTGCTGAAATTTTGAATTTTGGTGTTGGGCTAGTTGATGATGATAGTGTGCATGGGTTAGTTTGAAGTTTTCTGTTTGGTTGGTGGGAAAAAAAGTTGATTTTGTTTAAGTCTTATCTGGGTCTGCTGGATTTTGAATTGTGTGATTGGGTTTGAGTTCTTTAATTAGGATGGTGGTAGGTAGGTTGCTTTTGATTCGTTAAAATCGGGAAATTAATGTGTGATTATATATGAGAAAAGCTTGATTAGTAGTTGAGTTTGAGTGAAGTTTGGAACTTTTAAGTGTCTGGCTTTATTTATTTCAGGATATACCAAATAAAGAGCTCTACTAATGGGTTTATGTCTATATGGTTTGAAGAATTTGAACTTGACAGTATGAAATTGAAATGCATGTCGAATATGAGCCGTTTTGATTGTGCAGAATGTTACGATGAATGGATAATGAGTATGATTTGCAGGATTAGCCTTTTGTGTTTGCATGTTTATTATTGTAAGGTGGATACGATTTTTAAAGAACTCTATTTATGGTTTTATGTCTGTATATTTGAAAGAGTTTGAACTTAACAGTATGAAATTGAAATGCATGTAGAATATGAGCCTTTTTTATCGTGCAAAATTAGTCTTGATTTCAGGATTAACCTTTTGTGTTTGTTTGTATCGTGCATGGTTCATTTTAGAGGGATTTGAAGGCATGCAGTCAAAGTCGGGAACTGGAAACCGGTTGGAACCCGACCCACATGCAATTCCACCAACCAATGCCTACTCGGAACCCTGGTGGCGAGGTATGGGATATAATCCCATCTCGGCTCCTCGGGACAATGCTTTGAGTTCATCCTCACTAGAGGACACCAATGGTGCATCAGAGTCCAACGGTGGTCAGTCGCAGTCTGAGGAAAACGATGATGCTAGTAAAGATTCACAATCTCATCAGCCAGGTATCATCTGATTGTTGTACTAACCAGAGGGTAATCTTATGTGCTATGTTGGCAATTTTTTGTGTACTTAGTTTCTCATGTTTGTGACTGAATCACTTAAAAACACTCGAACCACCATCGTACTATGGGCATCTAATGATAGTTATGTATGGAGATCTAATGATAGACATGCAACATGTAACAATGATTTCAATGTCATTTTTGGAGTACTTTTTGTGGGATACATAACAGTAGTGCCTTAAAAATCCCCGCCTTGTCCCATTGATCGGTAAATATGATTAATTCCCCGATTAATTCCTGATTAGTCCCTGATTAATCATCTTTTAATCTCTGATTAATCTATCCACCAGACTATCCCGAATGCTCTATCCGCCAGACTATCGCCTAGCATTTTTTTAGCATACTGCTTAATAGCATCATTTAGTATACTAGTTCTTAGATATTATATGAAATATGTTATTTCATTAAATGTGTACTTCATATTTAAATTCCAGATGGCAATCATGGACAAGAACAACATACGCAGCATGTAGCACCTGCTGTACCAGGAAACCCCAATGAAGGTGTCACACAACCTTCACAACTTGAGCTTGTTGGCCACTCAATTGTAAGTAATTCCTTGCTTTTATTTATCAGCAGGAAACCGACACTGGACATCTTGAGATTTTATTTCATATAGTCGGAGAACCAATGCATACATACATTTGAAACGGAAGGGATTCCTAGTTTTCTTTGCAACTCTTTTGCAGGCGTGCGCTAATCCTTATCAGGATCCATATTATGCGGGAATGGTAGCAGTTTATGGCCAACCGCCAGTGGTATGTAAATTTAACTTTCTAGCTCCAAGTTCATCACTCCTCACATTTCTTGTGGATCGTGAACGATCTTTTACCCGCTCATTAAATCATTAAGTGTAAGGCATCAAAAGTTTGGATGATTTAAGGGTTCTCAAAAATCATTTGAGAATTTCATATTCCGTATTTTGTCCTTTTCACTGAGATCCTTGCGATTGTTAGGGTTATCCTCCTTTTGTCGGAATGCCTCAGGCGAGGATGCCGTTGCCTCTGGAGATGACACAAGAGCCTGTTTACGTGAACGCTAAACAGTACCAGGGCATTCTGAGGCGAAGACAGGCGCGCGCCAAAGCGGAGCTCGAGAAGAAGCTGATAAAAGCCAGAAAGGTAGAATTTTATTCATCACTCCATCTACTCTTGGACTTCAATTTATTGTTTTCATTGATCTCAGGGAAAATTGCAAAATGGCCCTATTATATGACACTTTTGCAAAAGGGTTTTGCGTTGTTTGTTAATGGCAAAAATGTACTGTGCTGTTTGCAAAATGTGCATTTATGTAAAAATGACAAAATTTCCCCTGAAACTAAAATTACTTTTTAAAAGTTCTGTTTATATCTTTTGACGAAAATTTGTATGATCAAATTTATTAATTTAACTTTTAAGTTAACATTATGTTATAAAAGTCTTAGTTCTTAATTTCAGTGGCAATTTCGTCATTTTCATAAAAATACACACATTTTTCTAACAACACGTCACTTTTTTGCCATTCCTTTCGCAAAAATGTCATGTAATAGGGCACCTTTTTGCAATTCTCTCTTGGATCTTATTATGCAGTGTTATGAAAATCACCAACTTGTCTGATTAATCCCCTATTAGTCTTTGTTAATCCCTGATTACTATTGTAGTTGTAGATAGGACATAGCCAAAACGTCGTAATTATTATTTTTTAGTATTTCTGATGGCTCGTTTTGTACAGCCATATCTTCATGAATCCCGGCACCAGCACGCGATGAGAAGGGCAAGGGGCACCGGAGGACGGTTTGCCAAGAAGAACGACAATGCAACAGGAGAGACGGGGACTGGTCCTCGTCCCACCCTCTCGTCACATTCTGCTACTTCCTCGGGCTCAGAGCCCTCTGCCGAAACCTGGAACTCCTCTCTGACTCGGCAGGAAACCAACAACGCCCCCTACTATCAGAACGGGAGTAGGGGCGAGGAAGGTGGAGGAGACTGCTCCGGCCAGCAATGGGGAAGCATGTCATCGAATCAGACTTCTTCACAGAGGCCTCTCGCCATTTAGTGAACGACAAGGCGCGCCCCGGCAACTCATTCTTGGCTCTCCTATCCAATTTCCGTCGTTGTTCTTTGTAGTTTTGAGGTAGTGTGTGTAAGAGGGTAGCAAATGGTAAATGACTGAACTGAGCATTTTGAGTGCAAAATGTATGTTACTGTGGTGTGATGTAAAACATAGGTTTCTTGTTCAACAGAATGTGTATGTTGCAGATATTTGGTTGAGCAATTATGGATTCTTGAATCTCTTGAATGTCATAAGTTAGTTTGATTGATGTTTGTTTATCTGCATTACTGATATATGTTTTTATATATTATTAGGTACAATTTGTGTATATCCTCAATTTTTATTGAAAGTAATGCATTGATCTTCAATAATTTTAGGGAAAATGACATTTTTGTGCACCTAACTATACACAATAAATTTCATTTTGGGACAATATACTCATAAAATATTAAAAATATTTAAATTACCCTGAAATTGAACCAAAATTAAATCTGGTCCAATCAAGAGAACCGGCTCAATTTTGGTATTGTTGAAAATACCAAAATGCCCTTAAATCAATTTCAAATTTTCAAAAAATACCCCTTAAACTCTCTCCTCCAATCCCTCTCCATCTTCACCTCCACCTCCTCTCCTCCTTCGCCGCCCCCTCCTCTTTCTCACCCTCGTCTCCGTCCTCTTTTTCGCCACCGCCAACAACTGCCGCCCCAATCCTCCTCCGCCACCTCCAAACCCTCCTCCTCCGCCTTTAACCACCTCCGACCCTCCTCTGCCTTCGACCACCTCCAACCCTCCTCCTCCAATAACAACCGCCACCTCCAAACCCTCCTCCTCCGCCTTCGATCACCTCCGACCCTCCTCCCCCTTCAACCACCTCCGACCCTCCTCCGTCGCCTCCAAACCATCCTCTCTCAGCCATCGACCACCTCCGACCTCCCCAAGAAGAAGGCTCGTGGTGGGTCGTGGCTTTTTGCCTCCCACGAGCCCGCCAACCCAGAATCGATGGCTTTTTGTTGTTCGAGGTTGGGGGCGGCGGTTGTTGGTGGCGGTGAAGGAGAGGACAGAGGCGAGGGGGGGGAGGGTGGTGGAGAGAGTTAAGAAGTAGGTTTGAAATTGATTTAAGGACATTTTGGTATTTTCAACAATACCAAAATTGGGCCGGTTCTCTTAATTAGACCAGATTTAATTTTGGTTCAATTTCAGGGATAATTTATGTACTTTTAGTATTTTGGGAGTAGATTATCTCAAAATAAAATTTAGAGTACTGAAAAATAAAGGTATGATATGAAAGTGAGAATTGTATATAGTTGGGTGCACAAAAGTGTCTTTCCCATAATTTTAGGTAAGATTTTTCAATAAAAAGATTTAATAATTGGATGTTATTTTTTGAGAATGGATTACAATTGGCATTTACATATTAATTAGATTTATTTTTTTGTTGGTCTTTAAAAAGTCATCTTTGACTAACACTTGAAGTCATCGGTTAACTCTTCAAAATTTTGATCTGAACTATTAACTTATTATGTTTTAGTTTATTTCTATTTTCATCTTGAGTTGATTTTAAACAATAAAGACTGTATAATATTTATATGGCAAAAATGTGTTGCACACTATCATTCACATTTTTTTGTAAGAGGGTGTACAAAAATGATAAAATTACTCTTAAAATTAAGATATTTTTTTAAAAGTAATAAAAAGTTTTTTTTTTAAATATTTTTAATTCAAACTTGTATAATCAAATTTTGTAATTTAATTTTTTGGCTGAATTATTTGAAATTAAAAATCTTTATTTTGTTATTTAAGGGGCTATTTTGTTATTATGGTACAAATGCAAAATCAAATTTCATTTTTTGCCATTAACAAGTGTGATAATATACTGCATCATTTTGCTATTTTCAATGTTTATGTATATACAACCTTGACAAAAAATGATTAGACCTGATTAGGGATAGTAAATCTTGTGATGTAGACAGCTTTCAAAACCAAACTGTTTTATTTGTGTCTGAATACACAGTTTTACACTCGGAAACTAAATCCAAAACCAAAAAAGATCATATCAGATCAGATCACTCTGTGATTTGTAATCTACTAGCATTGTCTACTACAATTCATGTATACTCAGTGATGTTCATGTTCATTTTCATCAGCATCCTCTTCTATGACGTCTCCAACGATTTCTTCATCCTCGACTTCCTCCGAGCCTTTCCCACCCGCCTCCTCCCCAGAGCTTCCCGCCCTCCCACCGTCTGCAGAAGTTTCATTTCCGTCCGTGGTGTTAACCACTGTCTGCAGCTTCTCCATCATGCCGGACAGAGCCAGCCTCGGGTTCCACTCCACCACGTCGTCTATTATGTTGTACACCCTCTTCTGGTACCTGGAAATCGTGACAGATACATGTGATATGATATACGATAACTGATAAACAGTGTTCTAAAAGACGCTAGGCGGGCAAATAGGACCTTCGGAGATTAATCAAACTTATATTTTTCTAAATAGTAATAAATATTTAAGATATGAGTGTAACTATTTTAATATTCATTACATTTATCCTTCAAAAATAAAAACCAATAAAAGTACCTGGTATAAATTATTTTAGTCTTGGGTATTTATTTATTTTTAAATGAAATTACAAAAAAGCCAATGTGCACAGCTGACTTGAATCGCCCAATTATATGAAATCAGGTCGGTGTTCTAAAAGTTTATGCTTGGGCCGATTTTTAGAACACCGACAGTAAAGCAATAAATATAATCTAACTCACACCCCCACACTGGATACGAACTCAAGATAAATAAGATTTTGGGCAATATTAGTATATTACGAACACAAAATCTTGAGGATCTTATGGATAGGGACTAACCTGGCCCTAGCTGCCTCGTCGGGGGCATGGTGTCTCAACAGCAATATGACGAGCACACCCACCATGGCAAAGAAGAGCCTTGCTGTCCACTTAGGATGCTCCTCCTCGTCTTTCTTGGGCCAGAAACGGAATAGTTCCCGCAATGTTGCCTCCTCGGCCAGGATGTTCGGGAAGAACCAAACACGCCTTCCGAAGAGGATCCACACAATACCGAATATTGTAGCTCTGACTGCAAAGTAAGGAAACACCAAATTGTTGGTACCAAAAGAACAAATGGATGTGCATGTAGAAATTTACACATTGTGATATGACGGTAGAGCTACTAGTTCCTCACTGACACGAGAAACCGTTCTATTGATTCAACAAAATAACAAATATAGAAACAGCCAAAGACAAGGTTTGTATTGTAGACTGGTACATGGATGATAGAGTATTTTAAGGCAATATTATACACCAATACCCAATGCAAGTATCCCGAAGCTCACTAGCTCAAAATGTACAACCGACATGCAAATTGCTCGCCAAATCTATACTACAATTCTTTGAATGTGTATGCCAAAGAACTATTTGATCATTTCATTAGAAACATCAGGGTCTAACTAGACAGTAAACTTTCATTTTGCATATGTAAACAGGAAAGAAATGCGATAAGGGACTTACCCAACAGCATGCTAAGAATAAGTAGGAGGAGCCCAGCACAGGCGTAAAGTATCATTAGCTTGCACCGATGAGGATATACAGGGAAGAGGCAAATCGCCAGTGTCAAAACTGGCCAGAACAATGACAGAAGTGTCTGCCATAGTGGTTGCCGTTTTACGAAAGTCCACGCAAAGAAGGCATCATTATTGGAAAACACTTGATCCTGAAAAAACAGTCCAAGTAGAGAATACGATATAAGAAACTTGACATACATAAACATGTTTATGTGATTTCCTAACTCCAGTACATAGTTGGAAATAAACTAATTTATGTATTCGCAAGGGTCTGTGTATCAATACAAAATTTGTCTAAACATGTCGTACGTAAGTTTGATTTTTAATTTCCGGGAGACAATCATAGATACAGAAATCCAATAGAACAGTCAGATTGAATCTTAAGTGACATAGACGTATTAAAACTTGGGCCCTGATACTAACCAAATTCCTCCAAATACAGGAAGAACAATCTACTTATCCGCACTACACATTACATAAAAATCTGGTTCATCCATCAGATCGAGAGAAAGCCGAGAATCCCAAAATAACCATCAAATTCAAAATATCATATTCTAGTAAATAGAAAACTTACGGGGAAGATTTCCAAATGTGCTGGCCATGTAGACAACTTCTTTTTCCCAGGCCGAACAGTCTTCACTACACGGTCACAGCGAACCAGAAGGTTCTTTTTCAAGAGAGCATCGATAATATCGTCTGCCTCTAGATTCTTATCTGATTCCAATACGTCTTTAACCTCTGTATGATTTCTCAAGAAACTAACAAAATCCTTCCCCCTGAAATATTCCACACGCGTCTCTTGTAAGACAGCCCATCTGGATTCCAGCTCTTTATGGTCTCTCACCTTCTCAGCGAATAACTGAAAGACATCCTTCTTGGCAGCTTGTTTCTGGAAAAAATTATTAATAAATATAACGTCCCAAATAAAGCTATGCGCCGCCAAACTGGAAATTAATCATCCAACAAAGGTTTGCCCAAGAAAAAAAAAGTTCGCACAGCAACGAAGTCAAGAAGTGAGGATTTGTTGACGAAGGATTCATAAGAATACAACCAATGTAGCAATATCCTCAAAAACAGCATTTCAGATATGTTTTTGATAAGTTCAGCAAGTTATTGGTTGAATATGAATATTACTACTTAAATTGTTAACACTCGCCTTCATATGTGTGATTCCATTCCAGTCTTTATACAAACAAATGCATGCTAAAACTGCAGGATAAGCACCTCCGGAAGATTGCAACAAACACTTCAGTCCTGCTCAGTTACGAGATGTTTTCAACAACAAAAGTAATATTATAATACATGAAACAGTGCCTCGTGAGTTTCTGCCAGCCAATTGATGCTCTATCTAATACAAACTCTAAATGTGGCGAAACATAATCTTAGGAAAAAAGGTGTGATGTAATTCTTCATCATTGATATCGTCTATATTGAGACACCCAGACAACAAGACGTGTCATATTGTGTAAACTAATTTTAAATTTAAACACCTAGCAGCCAGTTAACCATGAACCAAAAACCAAACCCACAATTTACTTCTAAAGTTTAAATTCTACCACAGTAGTCACTGGCACCCTCGAGGTTGGAGTAATTTGCAAATCCCTAACCGTAATACCAAATAACACCACACTTCTACTCTCGCCTCGAAAGTCTTATCATTTAGACATTTCCTTTACCTACTCACTTCAGGGGACCTGAACTCAGTATTCCTGTTTTCCATATAAATGTTCGGCTAATAATTCAGTAAACAACACTCAAATATGCCCTATACCAACAAAATCTCATCTGATCCGTGATGAGAAAAATAATAAGATGAGCACTGTTGATTCACTTCATGATATGCCTAAAAAGAGCTGTCCCCTTTTAATTCACCTCTAATATTTCCTTTAATGCACCAAGAAAAACTATGCTCACCCACCCAACAATGCCATAAAGCCTACACATTAACAAATATTTTAGCCTAAAAACACATCACTGATTTTGCATCAGGGTGCTTGATTCCCATTTTTCACAAAGATCTCATTCTAATTACCCAGAAAAAAATGAATCCAAATGGAAAACCCAATCAACAATAAAAACTTGATTTTTTCTTCACAATCTCTAGATTCAATCATTCACCCACTGATCTAAGCCCCAACCCAAACACATATCACTGAACCGGTTCAAAACTCCACCCAAATAGCTCGAACCCAGATCAAATAGACACCCAATAGAGCCCAAAACGCATCGATTGTGAACAAAAACAAAACAAAAAACACAATTGCTTCATGCAGGTACATCCACAAACCCTAGATCGGAGGTAATGTGAATGAGAGAGATGGAATAGGAACAAACCCTAGGAGGGGTATCGGAGGATGAGTCTCTACCGCCGTTTTGGGTGGCCAGCGACGATCTTCTAGCCCTCTTCTTCTCTGCTCCGCCTGGCTTCTTCATTCTCTCTTTGGCCTCTCTGTTCTGTTTCTGCTGAGCTCTCTGTATGTAATTTTTTCTCTCTTTTTTTAATCTTAGAAATGAAAAATATATGAGAAACAAAATCTATAATAATAAATAAACGTAAAATAAAGTGTTTGGTTTTTTGAAGTTTATTTTTGAAAGTAGAAATTATAAATAAGTAAGGGATGTTACTAATTACTAGAGTTAGTAACTTGGCATAACAAAGTATATTACTTATATTGGAGATTTTAATGCTTTATTTGCTTTTAATTACTTTTAATGCTTTTAAAATTATATTCCATAACTGTCTTAAAAAAATAAACAAAACCGAAATTATTTTTTAGCTTGAGTCGGCCCGGGATCAAACGATTTTATATAATTAAATTTGAGTTTGATTCGATTTATTTAGTTATTATGAAATTTTTTTATTGAATTAATACGTTAAATTAAATAATATATAAGTAATTAATCAAATATAAGTTAACTCAACTTTATATTTAAAATCAAATAAAACTCTATTATATTTAAGTTTGAGAGATTCAATAAAAGCTCAACTCTTTTAAGACTACTCTTATTTTTATTCACTGGTTAAAATCTCAATCTTTGATGTGTTAACATGTAAGTGTTCATTTTTCATCACTAAGTTAACCTTAATAAACTAATTTGACTGATTTGTAAGATTACCAAAATACCCTTTAAAAGAGTCATAAAGGCTGTGTAAGAAAGTCAAAGTTTAGCATGATGGTGGGTCATGGTCTCATTACACAGAAATCAATTTTTGGAGCAGTTGATAAGAACTTAGTGAAGCCCCATATTTGTTAGTGGTGGTGGCTATTTGAGTGTCACATTCACATTTAATTATATGGGTAATTGATGTACCACCTAATTGAAAACAACAATGTCAATGCACACACAAAAATGGGAAATGTTTAATGAAAATAACAAGTTACTTCATCCTAATTATTTAAACAAGAATGAATAACTAGAAACATTAAAATAAATAATTAACAGTAAAATGACCTTCAAATCATGTATAAAGTTAACTTCTAAATTATATTAGTCTTCACATATGTATGGTTGTGTACTCACTCACAGCTCAATATAGTAGAAATATCTTCATATGTAAACTACATTAAAATTTATGTTACGTCTTAATTAGATATGGAATAATAATTGAAGGAGTCAAAGATTTTTATTCATGATATTTTGTCAAGATGTTTGTGGAAGAGAAAAAACAGAAAATGAGAGTAAATCAATATCCTATAAGGTCTTTTGTGTTTATTCTCAACATTGAATCCCATAAAGTGAGGAAGACCTCAGCTTGATTGAGAAGAAGAAACTGAAGAACAAAGCAAGTGGCTGCAAAAATAAAAAAATCATAACTTTTGACCCGTTTTTTTTCTCTCCCTCGTTATTCATGTTGATGAACAAGTCACAGCTTGACTTCAGCTTTTCACATTCCTCTTCTCTTCACCTAACCTGCAAATATCTCTGTAAGCGTTCACATTTTCTCTCTACCCTCTTCTGGGTGCCTCTCAATTTCCAGCAACTCCTTATTTTTCTTGCCACTAGCATTATAAGGTTCTAACCTTTTGGTAGTTTCTTGGGAGACCCCATATTGTTACTGGTTCAGCTGACCTTACCCAGGGAAAGGGTTTTCTCGGTTTCTGTTTGTTTCTCGAGAAAGCACATGTTTTTTCTTATGTTTGTGTGTATTTGTTACTTTTCTGGGGTTTTGAGCTGAAACCCACTTGTTTTTTGAGGAAAGGATAGACATTTACCAAACCCTTATCTTATATTTCTGATTGGGTTCCTTCAAAATTCAAATCTGAGAAATTTTGGGAATTTTTGAGGTTTTGGAATATTTTGATAAAATGGGAAATTGCTGTGTGACCCCTCATGGTGAGAGCAAGAAAGGAAAGAACAAGAAATTGAATCTTTATTCTGGTGATCATAACCAAAACAAGCTATGTGTGCTCAAGGACCCGACTGGCAGAGATATTACTGCACAATACATTCTGGGTGGTGAGCTTGGCAGGGGCGAGTTTGGCATTACCTATCTGTGCACTGATGTGAGCTCTGGTGACAAGTTCGCCTGCAAGTCGATATCGAAGAAGAAGCTGAGGACTGCTGTGGATGTTGAGGATGTGAGGAGGGAGGTGGAGATTATGAAGCTCATGCCCGAGCATCCCAATATCGTGTCACTCAAGGATTCTTATGAGGACGATGAGGCTGTCCACATTGTGATGGAGCTGTGCGAGGGAGGCGAGTTGTTCGATAGGATTGTCTCGAGGGGACATTACACTGAGCGTGCTGCTGCGGGTGTTATGAGGACGATTGTTGAAGTTGTTCAGGTTAAAATCTACGCCAATTGTGCTATTTCAATTGATATTTGTGATCGTGGTTTTTATGATGAACTGAATTTAGCCTTTTATATCATTTTTGTGTGGAATATATGTATATATTGCTTATTCTGTTTGTTATTGATAAATATATGTTGTCATTAGGCCTTTCCTTACGTTTTAACTTGGAAACTTAAAAGACCTCATAAAAAACGCAGATGTCTACAGTTATTCATCGTTGAAGAACGCTCTTTTCCAAGTTGACTGAAACTTTCAAGTTTGTTAATATCTTTCACCGTTATCGAATTAAAACTCATGCAGTGCATAGTTGCTACTTGGCGGTCTCATTCATGTTCTTTTAGTTACAACCTCATGTCCGATTCAGCACTACAGCCTCGAGATCTATGGCTCTTGCATTGTTGATACAAAATTATTCATATAGTAAAAAAATGTGTTCGGTTCATAAAGTTTGGATTTCCAAATTCCATTTTGTCATGTTTTTGTGGATCAATTCGCCATTTTGCTACTTAAGTGGCTATGTGGCTCTGTACTACCATACCGCTGAATTTTTCTTTGCATATTCTAGCGCGAGTTATTTTCAGTTGAAGCACATTCTTTTCCAAGTTGACTGAAACTTTCATATTTGTTTAATATCCTTCACCAGTATTGAATAAAACTCGTGCAGTGCATAGTTGCTACTTGGCAGTCTCATTCATGTTCTTTTAGTTACAACCTTTTGTCTCCTTCAGTACTACTACAGCCTGGAGATCAATGGTTCTTGCAGCGTTGATACAAAATTTAGTCATAGTAAAAGAATGTATTTACTTCTTAAAGCTTTGATTTCCAAATCCCATTTTTTCGTGTTTTTGTGTATCAATTCGCCATTTTGCTACTTAACTAGGTATGTGGCTCTATATGAGCGTTACATTTTTCTTTGCATATTCTAGTACGTGTTATTCTCAGCTGTTGCTACACGTTACTTTGTAAAGCAAGATCGTTTGTTCATGTGCCTTTTGCCTTGCAGATGTGTCATAAGCACGGAGTGATTCATCGCGATCTCAAACCTGAGAATTTCTTGTTTTCCAACAAGAAGGAAACCGCGCCATTAAAAGCCATTGATTTTGGACTGTCAATCTTCTTTAAACCAGGTACTGCAGCTTATTGAAGCCAGCATTGCGCTGTAGTGACATTTTTATGTTTACAGTTCACCAACCATGAAGACTTGTGTTTTTATACAGGCGAGCAATTCGATGAGATTGTGGGAAGTCCTTATTACATGGCCCCAGAGGTTCTAAGACGGAACTACGGGCCAGAGATTGATGTCTGGAGCGCTGGAGTCATCCTGTACATTCTACTCTGCGGTGTTCCACCTTTCTGGGCAGGTTTGTTCTTATACATATACATATAAGGGAATATTGAAAAAAGGTGCCCTGCTGTTTGCATTTTTTGGTATTGAAATGACGAAATTATCCCTAAAACTAAAATATGTTTCTTTATAAAATAAATATTTTTTAAAAATTTCTGTGTTTATCTAATATCTATCAACTAAAATTTGGATGATCAAATTTGTGATTTACTTTTTTGGTTAAACTATTTTTAAGTTAAATTAACTTATAAAAGTCTTAATCCTTAATTCCAAGAGTAATTTTGTTATTTTTATAAAAAATGCAAATAACACATCACATTTTTGCCATTAATAAACAATACAATATTCTTTTGCAAAAGTGTCATATAATAGGGCACATTTTTGCAATTTTCTCTACATATAAATATGACGGTTCAAAAATTTTAGGGGAAATTTCTGATCACTACCCTCTACTATGCAACTTTTGCATGTCACTACCCTCTACTTTTTTTGTTGCACGTCACCACTGTATGGTTTCATTTAGTTGCACCGTCCATCATAAAGTTAAGTTTTATGTAAAATG
>JAYMTP010000834.1:0-28627 GCA_036897365.1 Geranium brycei | reverse complement strand
TTCACAAAAATCACAACAAAATTAATAACATACATGAACTATTTCACATAAATCACACTAACTATAATAATTTACATGATGCATTATTTAAAAATATACGTACCTTCTAATTTCCAGAAAATTTACAAAACCGTTATCCTGCAACTTCGAATCCACCATATAATATTTAAGTACAAAATACTTAAATATTATCATATTTAAAGTGAAAAACATAAAATTAATAATTAGAGGTGTGATATTCATTAAAAATTATCGGTCCCCGTTGAAAGAGAGAGTATTTTATGGATAGATAGGGAAATAGCGATGTAATTAAACAAAAAATTATCCAAATTAAAGTTTGATTATCATTTCCAGTTGTTTGAGTCTACCAGTTTTATGTTTCAATATATATAATAATTGGATAAATTATGAGTTAGTTTTTATATTAGAAGGAATTCAAAATTGTATAGATATACTTAGATAAATATTAGAAACATTGTAGAGTGGGCGAGAATCACTAGAAATAATTTCAGAAACTAGTTAATATAATCAACAAAAACAAAACTCATAACTCTCCACTAATAGTATGAGGGTGAAACCGTTAAGGTGTTCCCTTAGGAACTAAAACGATTTATTTTTATTACAAAAAAACTAATATATATATATATATATGTACATTTTTTCTTTTCAAATTTTAAATTAGAGTTATCACTTATCATTATTTTAAATACTTTTTTTGAGGAAAATCAAATTTATTAAAAGCTCAAAACATCTGAGTTAATAACCCCAGCGAGCATCGGTGGGACAAACCCCTCACCTGATTCAAAACCCGCAACACGAAAACCCAAGTTTGTCAGCATATCAGCTGGTTGATTACAAACACATTTTGCAAAAGAGACAACAATAGGCGACGACCATGAGTTTATAAAAAAACAATCCAGTTATATACCTCTCAACCTACCAAGAGGACTGACTTTAGACTTGAATATATCAACAATCCTTTAAATACTTAAATATTCTAATTCAATATGTTAGAAAGCAATATATTTTTGAATAAATATATTTAAAAAGTAAATGTCAATCAGAATAATAAATTTTGAGGATACGAGTATATTAAATTATTTAAATAACCGCGTATTTTAAATGGATCCAATGACGTGCATATGGAAACTGAAGGTGACAACGTCAATACAAAATAATATTTTCCGTTGAATCTTAATTTTCTTGGGACAATCGTCATCGCCGACTAGGAAGTTTCATAGGTCGACAGTTCCTAACTGTGTTTGTTTTGTGGGGTCAAATTCAAGGAATTAACTATTATTGTTCCTCCGCTCCAATCATCTCTTAAATTACCAAAGTATCTATAATTAACTAATTAAATTATGTTTATTCCCCTAAATCACGCCATCAACTGTTCTCGTGTTCACACATGCATATGCAAAGTCAATGGTCTTGTATTGGGAATAATTATATGCTACTTTCTTGACAATTTCTTTGTTTTAAAAGTAAAATACTAAGAACTTTACACCACGGTTTGTAGATTTGAGACATTGTCAATTCTGACAAATCGACACACAATAATAAATTCATTCCATTCATTTAAAGCATAGACTTGGGAAATAGCCAATTCTTTACTCTCACCTACCCTGGGTTAAAATAACACAAATTAAAATTAAAGTGATAAAACAAATAAAATGATTAATAAGGTATTTTTTAAATTCAAATTTAAAATAATCCTTTGGGTTAAAAATCAATCATGATATCTCTATATTTTTTTTATCCACGAGAAAGAGAAAATAATTTTTATATCCATATATCTTTTTGGTGCAAAATTAATACAAGTTAATTGTACATAGACCAAACCATATGATATGAAATATCCTGACACATTCATAAATAGTTGAAAATAACAAGGAAGATTCATGAGAAAATGGCTATACATGCATGTGACTGATGGTTAAGACATGTTTCGAAGTCATATGTGATGTAACTTTATTACTGATAATAAGGTTGTTGTGTAAGAAACACATGGAAGAGAGACAAGTGAAAATGGTTGAAAGAGCTAGAACGCAAGTCATATATAGTAATTACTGTGCATCTGCTACTTATTTACCTCTACTATTATTATTATTATTATCAAAAACCTTTTTTTACCTTCATTATTAGACACCCATTCCCCTGTAAAAAACACACTCCCCTATAAAAATGTGTCAAAAGATACTTTAGTATTCGAATTTAAGTCACATCTGTGATTGTTATGGGACATAGAGATTCTCTTATTGTCCCTACTATGCTACGCACACATATATATAATATTCAAAATACATTTAGGTATCATTAGTGGGATGGGAGATTTCAATATAAGGACTTTGAACCAATAAGAAAGTTATGTTTCTCAGGTCATGAAATAATAAAAAGTGGATATATATTTTATTCTGAAATAAATAGTGCAATATGAAAGTTGAAAAATAAATAAATTTGTTAATTAAAGTTACATATATGGTATATTCTATGAAAGAATAGTTTTGATATCATCAAATTTTCAAACTTAGTTTTAATCATATTATAATGTTTTATTATTGGAAAGTAACAATAAAAAATAAGAATATACATTGATCGTTGAATGACAAATGACAATATATATAAAACCAAATGATTAATAGTACCAATAATAAAGAAAATAATGTGATTATTATTTCAGTTCTTATATTAGTTTATTAGACCAAATGATTTATATTATTGTGATCTAGAGACATTATTGGTTCATCATAACGGTTTTTTTATTCGCATTCTTATTTAATTTAGATGCCATGCATAAACACATTTATAAAATTATATATATAGTCATATAGATAGGCTAATAATACATTGCATTATTGGATGCGAATCTGTTTATAATTCTTAATCGATCACATGATGAGAGGTCCTTGTTACATTGCACTTTTTCAATGACTTTTGCACATTGGTTTTCTGAAATTATTTGAACTGCCATGTGAGATTTGTTTCTTATATTCTTTTATAATTGCAGAGCAATTATCGACATATATATATGGCTAAAATAACAGAACTGATTATATCCATTACATTTTATACAGGTTAAAATGTCTATCACTGTGATTAAAATTTTATTTATAATATTATACATTTAAGTAACTGTTTGTTTTGATAAACATATATATATATATATTGGTGAAAAGAAAAACTTGTTTATGTTTGTTAGAAGAAAAAAAGTGTTCATTTCAAACCCTAGAGTTATTTAATTGCAATTATTTAATAGAACTAATGTATGCTCAGTGTTTTTTTAAAAGCCCAAACTTTATTAAGTGCTAAAGATGATCTCTTATACTTGATGACAACATCAAACTTCGGGAGGAGGACACCTTATTTGAAGTCTGACTTTAAGTTACAAAAGAGCATATTTAACCGGCACGGGGTTTGCTAAGTTACAAGAACTTTTGATATGAGAAATAAAGACATGATGAGACACCAATTCACATAACGATATGCAATCAAGAATAATACCCTCAAAACGGCCGTTGCTGAATACAATTGGCTATTTACCCTTTGACAATCAGGTTTAATAGAGACCATGCTCCACTTCATCCGAGCGCCTCTCAATGTATGCCAAGTGTTAATTAGCATGTTTTACTTGTCATTATTTAGAACTATATTTGGATGAGTATTAATACAGAGACTTGAATATAGAGTTATTTGATAATTTAATTCTCATTTCAGTTTTTATTTCCATTCTCTCTTTTTTTATAAAAATGTTTGTTAACTGTCTTCATCAACAAATGGAAATGAAACAAAGTGTTGTTAGAAAATAACCCAAAATAACTATCTATTACAAAAGTCATACTTATAAACTTCAGTGTAAAGAAAACCTTGGTTAAGAATGTAGAGACTAAATAATCCGATTTTTTTCTTAATTCAATTTCTTAAATATTTAATAGTAATAATTTAAATTTAATTTGACTCGTCACATTCCTAAAATGTTGAGGAAAATGCATAACTTACCATAAAAAATGAGTACCGTACTCCATACAAGTAAATGGGGCATTTGAAAAAAAACCCACTTTTAATAAAATGAAAATCAGAACAAACTTAAATTATTTATTTATCGGTACTAGTATTTTTGTAATGCTTATAAAACTAAATATTCATCTTTGAAGTCAAATTTTATATTATTTAACAGCACACTAATATACATAAATTATTAATTATTTTTTTAACATAATTATTTTAGATAATTTAAGGAGTATTTTAAAAAGAGAGAAATCAAAGGTTTTAGAAAGGCATCCAAAGCATTTCAAATCCCCCTTAAACCCTCTTCTCTTCTTTTCTTCTTCTTCTCCAAAGCGCTCTCCAACTCTTGTCTTCTATAAATTAGACCCTCACATTCCATTTCTCTTCCCACATTCGCTTCTCTCTATATTTCACTTCCTACCTCTCTCTCTCTCAATCTGCTCCTGCAAATCGAGGATCTACCGCATCACGCATAGTTTCTGGTAAGTTTTTGTTTTCAATTTTGCTCGATTCGTTTCGCAATCTGCATAATATTTCAGTCAATTTCTCGAATGAGCGTTCCTTGTAAACGCCATTTTCTGGTTATGCTTCTCCTTCACCTCCGATCGTGCGGTCGTGGATGGATCTCCGCTTCTATTTTAGCTTTTTGTTGCTCGTTTTCTGGCTGTGTGTACCGTAGTCACCGGCGAAACAGGTGGTCCGGTCTCACTCGTATTCTGATTTTCTAAATATAACACTAGTTCAATTTTCTGTTTCTGGGAAAAAACGGAAGCTAATTAAAAACGTATAAATTTGAAAACAACAAGAAACGGTTGTGGTTCGTTTCGAAAGAGATCGCGGTGCGTGAAACACGCGATCTCTCTCTTTACAGTCAACGCGCTTCGGGGAGCGTGCTAACGCGCCACTTGGGTATTGGGCCTGCAAGTTCTGGATTGGGCCCAGGAGAACTGACCTGAGATGAGTCAAACTGTTCTTGATGTTGACACGTGTAATCACTTCCCGGGGTCCACGTGACTTGACAAACTCTTTAAAGAGTCCGGTAGTTCTGTTTATATAATTAAAATAAAATGTGGGGGTTATTGGACCCATCAACTATATAATATAGAAATAAATGGGTAGTTTTTCTATTTCGAATCAGGAACCGGTGTCGTGTGATCGCGAGTTGGCTTGCAACAACACTAAAACATTCCTTAGTTCAATTTTTATCTCAAAAGTAAAGAAACTTTATCATTTTCTTTTGCTTTTCAAGTACAAATTTAATCTTCATGCTTTTACCGGAAGTGCCATGTTTTGTCAAGATAATATAATAAATTATGAGAACAGAAGAGAAGAGACGTGATATTATTTTTATTTTATTTTATAAGATTTAGATTTGAGACTGTGCTTGTAAATTGGCACGTGTCATTGTTTGTCTGTGGAATTAGAGAGTCATGTGCCTCATTTTGTCATGCTTTCTGTGTGGAAACACATATGCAAAGAACTCACGAGGCTTCACTTTGTTTATGCATTAAAGAGATTGTCCTGCAGATTGTGCTTCTTTCTTTTTTTCCTTTAATCAATTCTTTTTTTGCTGCAATGATCCTTTATATATATATATATATGGTGTCTTTATTTTGGGAACTTCCCATCTGGTCGAAGATGGTGAAACCAACAATAATATAGTAATTAAAAATGTGAGTCAGATCTCAATTATAATTATCACAAAAGATTATTGAACTCTTCATGATTTTTATCATATGTATTTGGCACTGATAATTACTACCGACGTTCTAAAACTCGATAAAATCAGCTGGCCGAGTTTGGGATCAAATTTTAAAACTTGTTTTAAATGGTTTTATTTTATCGAGTTTTTACTGAATCAACTCGGTCAATTTTTTATATTAGTTTTACGTATGTTTTGAAATTGTTCTATAATTTGTATGTTTGTTTTGACTTACTGAGTTGTTTGAAACTATCTATTATCTCAAAATAAGTTTTTTCCGATTTCTCTCTGAGTTCTCAATTAGAAACATCTCTTATCTTAGAAATTATCTGATTACTTAACTGTTTATACTCAGGAAAAAAAACTAAATTTAACCAACATAGGATGATGCTTTTGCCACTTAACATGAGAACATGTGTAGTTAATCAATTCCAAATGTAAGAATTAGTGGTTTAACATATTTATTTGGTTATCATAGATTATGGGTAGTTAGAGGCAGGCCAATAAAACCAAATTTAATATGATGTGTAATATAAGCTTTTAGTATAGGCGGTGTCATAATCAGCTGAATCAGCCTGATTAAAACCCTACTGCTTAAGGACACAACCTCTCAAATCACCCATGCAATGTTGAGTCATCGAGTCTAACTTATTCAATAATTATGTTCTTCCCCTTAATTCTCTTTATTCTTTAATCTCAGAAAAGTCTCTTTGAGGAAAGCGACCTTTCTTTTACTATAAGACTACTTTGATCATCATGAAAAATAAGAGAGCCCTTTATTAATGTTATGGAACAACACATGTCATCCACGAAAGCCCCTCTTAGGATTTAATATATTTTTTTGTAAGACCAATTGCGCCATAACATCTTATTTTATCTACTGAGAGTGAACGATGAAAATATTTTGTTTTGATTGCCAACCTAACTAGTTGTAATATTAAGATCATGATCATAATAGTCGGTAAGAATAATATAATTATAGTGTATGCGTGTCGATTTTTTATAAAAGAATTCTACGTTCTCAACAAGTTTGCACTCTCACGTTTATGGTAGAAAAATGGAAGTTTGACCCACAGCGGATGAAATGGGAAATTTATACCAACATTCAATAATTGTTGATGTTTGATTTTGTAACTCTAATTTACTAATTCTCCTCCAATATAATTGGAGTATATGAAAATTCTTTTATGGAGTCAGATTATGTAACTATTCTTGTATAAATGCAAGTTAACACACCAGGTTTTAATGGGGTAAAGATCTCAAATATTCATTTTCTTGTCCAAAAACAGTGACATTGTGAAGCGCGTGTCAATGAGAAAATTAAGGAATGCAATCCTATAATAATGTCTATAATTGAATATCCTAGTAAATTAATGTCCGTATACACGTCATCATGAGGACCCTACAATGAAGATTCCATGAATCCTGGGCTTTAAATTCTCATTCCTCCTCAACTGATCCAACCACCACAACCCTCTCATTTGCTTAGGCTTGTTTTGTTTTTGTGCAAATCCAGCTTCTGATCCTCAATTGGTTCATTCTAAAAGCTTCAAATAAGTAATTATCACACCTGCATATATATTCTCTGTTTACTACTTGCTTGTTAGTACTAACTCTGTGTTTTTGTTCTGTTTTCAGAGTTAAAAACACAGATGTGGAAGAAGAACATGGCTAAGCTGATGGGATCTTCCTCCAGCAAGCAGAAGGTACAACCAATCCCCGAACCCAACAACAATCAAAACAACGACGCTTCCCAGGAGACTGAATCCATTAGACTCATTTCCTCGGATTTAACTGACAATTACAAATCATGGGTGGTATGTGATCATTGTTTCTTTAGTGTAGAAGATTTGGTGTTTTAATGTATCAGTTATTGAATTTATGTTCAATATTTATGTCCAGGCGGACCACCCTTCAGCAATAGGCTCGTTTGAGGTGATGATGAAGGCAGCGAAAGGGAAGAAGATAGCGGTGTTCTTGGATTACGATGGAACGCTGTCACCAATTGTAGCTGACCCAGATCGCGCCTTCATGTCTGATGAGGTAAATTATAGATCAATAACCATTATTATAACTTATGAGTATCTATCATTAATAAAATTGTATTCTGATTATTCATTTTTGAAACAAAATAAATTGGCAGATGCGGGCAGCAGTACGGGAGCTAGCTAAGTATTTCCCAACCGCCATAATCAGCGGGAGGAGCAGAGAAAAGGTGAAAGAATTTGTGAAGTTAACGAATGTGTATTACGCGGGGAGTCATGGAATGGACATAATGGCTCCGCCTCGCAAACACAGGCCATCCGACGCCAAGTACCTCTCCCTCACTAAAGAGGTTTGTACTGTAATTATTTCTTTTATTTTTTTACTTGAATAACCATCTTTAATTTGGAGATGCTGATTGTTGATGATAATTTTATGATTATAGGGGAATCAAGCTCTGTTTCAACCGGCCAAGAAATACTTGCCTGCAATGCAAGAGGTAATAAGAATTATTAACTAAGCAATCTTGTTAGCTCTCACGAGGCGTTTGTCTACTAAAATGGAGACATAAAATCTACTTAGTCGGTGTTTTGGTTTCCGATGTATGACAAAATCGATCTGATTCCTTCAGATATATTCTCTGTTGGTGGAGAAAATGAGGAGCATCCAAGGCGCAAGCGTAGAGGACAATAGGTTCTGTGTCTCTGTTCATTTTCGACAAGTCCAAGATGAGGTATATACTAGCACTATACATTCTTCTTTTTCTTCCTCTGAAAGTTTGAATTAGAATGGTCAGTAATTTTCATGGTGACTTTTTTCTAGGATTATGGCATGTTAGAGGAGAAGGTGAAGTCTGTGATTGCAAATTATCCCGAATTTCGCCTAACCGAGGGCAAAAAGGTTAGATACTTGATATTTCACTAGCATATAATGAAAATTATCAGTATTAGTACTTGGTAGCCGAATTTAATATTCCATGTCATGTGTATAGGTTTTGGAAATTCGGCCATGTATAGAATGGAACAAAGGCCACGCTCTCGAATACTTGCTCGACACTCTAGGATTCAGCAACTGCAACGACATCATCCCTTTATACATCGGAGATGATAAAACAGATGAAGATGCTTTCAAGGTTTGTAAATCAAATAATTTTGTTGAAGACGAAAAATGTTTCAAGAAGTAGTGTGTTTCATTTACCTAAAACAAACTTGAATTTGGTCAGGTCCTACAAAAGAGAGGGAAAGGGTACCCTATAATCGTGTCATCGAGCCCGAAGGACACAAAAGCGTCCTACTCGCTGCGGGACCCATCAGAAGTATTGACATTCTTGTTGCGGCTGGCAAGGTGGAGGAGATCAAGCTCATCCTCAAGTAGGTCACTGTCCCAGGTTTGGGGTATTTAGTGGCAGTGTGTTTTGGTCTTGTACATAACAAAGAGAAGTGTTACAAAACCAAAAGGGTATTATGGGTAGTGAGTTTACCATATATTATTAGGTTTTATGGTAAACCTGCCTGTCTTTGTATGTTTTCTGCTTATAAGTTATTTCTTCTTTTCATTTCAGTGCTTTCCCTTTTGTTCCATACCAAACAGCGTTCTATAATGAAGCTCTGCTTTTGTTTATGTAACTTGTATGAAACAACCATATTCAAGTGTACAAGAGAAGACCAACTTTGTATTCATCAACAATATATGACTTTTATCTTGTACATATACAGAAATTATTGTTCCCTGAGTTAGAGCTCAAAGGTGGGAACTTCTGCTTCAAAGCCATGAGTGGCCTGGTAAAGTAACCTGGTAGCTAAACTCCTGTAAGGATCGTCGTTTCTTTTCTTCTTCAAATAAGCGAGGCAGTTCTCGACCTAAGACTTGGCTTCCATGTACAGTTCCCTGGCTTTCTTTTTCCTCCCTTGAAGATGTAAAATGAACAAATAGTTATGTTCCAATTAATTCACGAACGAAGGCCTAGTACTAACGACCAAGGGTTGTGAGTGACGACCAAGGGTTGTGAGTGAAGTGACAGAGACAATGAAACGTACCTCAACTTTGTAACCTCATTGGTTACTGCTTCTATTTCAGCCTTGAAGTAAGGAATCTTCATCAAGTCATCATAATCAAACACAACCTACAAAGGTTTCACATTCAGTCAACTATTTTAGCAGCTGATATCAATTTTCATGCTTCAGATCTCTATGACTGAAAAGATCTTCCAAGTTATAGAGCAAAATGAATCATCTATACTTTGGCTAAAAGAAATGTAGCTAACAAATAGATATAAATATGAGATTTAAGTGTCAAGCGCTTACTTCACCAAAATCATAACACCAAAAGGTACGATCTTAGCGCCAAGTCTGGCCGCCATTCTCACAAACTCAGGCTGTTCCGGCCAGAATAACTTGTACTCTTCACCCTGAAAGTTCCAGTTTGGTACTTATAATCTACTGGTTTAATGTGAGTATTTTAAGTGTTACCTTTCGATGAAGAGACTCGAGCAATCCTCCTGGATATAACAGGACATGAGACTTGAAAGAGAAGAGTTTGAAGATACTAGATGCTGAGACAGGGCTTGTAGCAGTATACATCCATCTAGGATCATAATGATTGTGACACAATTTAAACTGAGAAATACACTTCTTGTTGCAACAAGTATAATATACCTACTTGAGTCCTTAATACTTGGCTACTTTTTGATGGTGCATCACAAGCCCAACTCCAACCCCATCACTCCCTGCCAAATGAAACCATTTTACTTACATGTGAATGTGTATGTACAAGTGCACTTTCTTTACAAGGACATGTCTTAGTTTTAGAAAGAACAACCATGAAAATTAAATATAGCTTGATAGGCCAATCAACAAAATTAAATTTCTATAGCAGACAAAACACCTTACATTATACTGACACAAGCTGACATTTTAAACTTTTGATGCAATCAATTTTCAAACTTAAGGTTTCAGAAAATGATTAAAAGGTCACCATTATTAGTTTTTCAATATACATATATCTGTAAAATTGAGATGTATTTGTAAACCTAAGGTTTTAGAAAATGATTAAAAGTTCACCATTATTAGCTTTTTTAATATACACGTATATGTAAAATTGTGATGCATATATCGGGTCAGATTTTACAATTAAAATCTCAACCTTATTAGCTGGGTTTGTTCTAATCCTTTCCCCTTCAACTCTGTCCGGCGGATGGCCAGCATGGAATCAGAAAGAAACTGCCGGCAGAGAAGATACTGGTGACTGCCATAAAGCTTCGGTATGAGTAAATGTATTCAATTTCAAAGTGATTAATTAATTTTTTTTATACATGGACAATTGCACCCAGGTGTAACATGTTTTAGATAATTAGAATATATGGGTCGTTGAAAAAATTAAAAGTATTATAATGTTGAATGTCAGGTTAAAGTAAAATCATTAGACGGTAAAGATACTAATCTATTCTATACTAGTATGGAAGCCATTAGACGTCTATTATTAGCTAGGGACTATTAACAATTGATCAGTAAAAGTTATCGTCTTCAAGCTTTTGAAACAACATGGAAATAATCACTTTGTGTCTGATATGATTAAATATCTCTAAATGTCACTTAGACATGCATTGTTGTGTACTTCAACACTAAGACGAGTCTTATAACTAGGCAAATCAAGTCTGACATTGTTCAGAATAACTAAAGAAAACTAGAGATAATATATAGAGAAAATTGCAGATGTTAATTGTAAAAAAGTATTATGTTATTTATGATTTTTTTGCAAAATGTGAATTTTTATAAAAATGATGAAATTGTCCTCAAAATTAAGATTTATAATATAATTTTAAAATAATAATTTAACTAAATAATGAAATTATAAATTTTGATTATACAAATTTTCGCTGGAAGATAGAAGGGAAAATGACAATTTATTATACCTAACTATACTATTTTGACAGTTTGATATATATATATATTTTTTAATCTTTTTAGTACCAAACCAAACATTTTGAGACAACCTATCATTAAAATACTAAAAATGTCTAAACAGTTCTCAGTTGAAAAAGAAAATTTCGTTCAAATTTGGACAAAAATGAGTAAAGTGTAAGAAAAACGCAATTACTTAATCTAAAATTAAATTAAACTTTTTATAATAATTGTAGTGAAGCGTAAAACCGACAATTATAATAATAGTAAAGTGTAATTAACACTTATAAATATACCATTTTAAATACTCATAATATGCTTATGTGGTTGTTTCAAAAGAAAATGCTTATGTGGTCGCCATTTCAAACTTCAAATGATTATATTTTAGAACTATCATATTTATTTATATAATCATTGTCAACTAAATAAGCTAGTTGTCAAGGTTACATTGGCCAATCTACTTCAACTTCCATGTCGTTTTAACCACAGGTTGACTAATTGGTGGCTACATTAGTTACAATATTAATTATAAGCAATTCCTTGGGGGCACTACTTTTCAAATATTCTATCCAAAAAATGTAGTTAGAGTTTTGCTCTTTTAAGTCCAAAATGCCTTTTGTCCCTTAGAAGGTTAGCTATAGGAAAAGTGTTTAAAAATGTGTACTTGATATTTATAATCAATCCAAAATCCAAGCAGATGAAGTCACTGTTTAAAAATTGAATTGAGGTAAAAGCTGATGATTCACATAAATTGAACTTGAGTTGATATCAGAAATGATATTGGTGTGTCACTGACTTAAAAGTAATTATTCAAAAGATCGTGATGACGAAAGGTTTTCAATTGTTCTCAATGTTTGAACATAGTAGTTTTCCTGCAATACGTCTGCTCGCATGACAAAACCTGAAATTGGTACCATACAAAATCATGAACACATTTGAAGTAGATAAGTACGTGAAAGAAGAAACGAAGAAATTTGGTAGAATAGAGCTCGAGAACAAACTTGAATTGTAGAACGAACTCGAATAATATGTGAAGAGAGAAAAATATGAGGAAATAATACTTCTCTTTATTGATATGATGATATAGTACAATGAGAACAAATGTAATATATATTACTTGACCTGAGAACTAGTACGGATGGAGGATTGAGATAGAGTTGGATCTACTTATTGAGATGGTATATATAACACATCAATTCGTCTCAATAATCACAATTAGTAATATCTAACAGTATCTATTGGGCCTCAACGATAGTGTTACCTCTATACTTTCTTACATGTATATGGAAACATGATGATATTATTGATATATATAACTTAAGAAAGAATAGTAATATTTCTATGTTTTTTATCGACAAGAAATATTATAAATGACACGAAAAAATACAAAGAACTAGGACAAGCAGCCCAAAAAAAAATTACAAGTATCAAAATCAAAGAAAACCTAAAACCGCCTTTGGGTTTGCGCATTAGTTGGGAAGCGCACGCTCCTCCCGTCCAAGCCTGAATCTCGCGTCCCTCGTCTACATGTAAACGTATTTTACGTTATTCAAAATTCCACAAGTACATTGTGTTAGAGACTGAGAATATTAATTTATTAGCACCACTCAAGTGAAAGTTGAAGACTATGAAATCACGCATCAAATAAGTTACTAATATAGTGTAGGGTGTTTGCTTTAAAAATATAATTTAGGTCGTTGTTATTTTCTTATAAGCGTTGTTCTTGTTAAATATATAGTTAGATGTTGATGTTGATTTATGTTGTTAGAGAAATAATCAGAACTAGGGGCGTTCTTACTACTAAGCGTGTTGAGATTATAGTGAATCACGCAAAAAATCATCTTAACATTTATTTTTGGGATAATTACATCTTATTATATTTAGTTGTAGCTCTTTTACAAATTAATATATCTATTTTAAAAACTTTCATATAGACTTGCCTAATTACCAAAAATTTACACGTTGTTAATTTTTCATCTAATTTAACTTGGTTTACTATTATATTTTTAAAAATTCCAAAAATGCCCCCACCCACCCATGGCTCATTTACCAATTTTCTCTGTTGTTATATTTTTAACTTGGTTTGCAATTGCATACTATTATATGCAATTGCAAATTTGAAAATCTCCATTGAAGATTCAAGTTGTCATTTTGCCAAAATTATGAAAAATTGACAATCCCTATTAGAGTTGCTCACACCTCGATTTATAACGATGTAAACAGGATACACATGAGAATATTTAAATAACGTTACAAAAATCTAAAAGATAGTCATACACTAGTGCGGTAAGTGCATTTTTATATTAAACTCCTCAAATTCGTCTCGAGATCAATTATAATGAGTACATACCAAATAGTTAATGAAACATAAATTCGAGCAGCTTGTTAAAAACTCGGTTCGTTTTACCCCTAACAATAGTTTATGTATAATATAATTTACTTTTTTTTAAAAAAAAAGTTTGTTTGTATTTTTTTAAAAAAATATTAACATTCATGTTGTAAAAATATTATTGCAATTTCACTTGTACTATAATAATTTAGATTTTCATATCAATTTATAAATGAAGTATAACCGATGAATAAATTAATACAAATTTTAATTAGGAGTGATAAATTATATAGTGGAGCGTGGTAAGTGCAATGTCCTATTCCAAAAGAAGAACACATAAAGGCAAATAGTCCGAAATAATTTCATGTTGATTAAGAATATATCTCCTACTTTTTGTCAGCTACAAGTCTACATTGGCCTAAGAGTCAACAAATCCAAACTCTATTTCAGTCTATAGGTTGTTGGTTTACCAGTTTAGTTCCATCACATGATCTTTTATTTATCATCATGAACAACACTAACAACATTGTCCTTTTTCTTGAAAAAATATATTTCATTTATGGACACTTTCTACATTGGTCTGTTCCCAAACACATTTTGCTATATAAGGATCACAATAGTTCACAGCAATCCTCTCCTCCAAATACATCAATCTTCTCTGCTATCTTTGGCAATGGAAAGAACTAGGCCGCGTCACCGGAAAATGGCCAAAACCACCACCTTTGAGTCCCAAGAAGGTTAGTATATTCTTGTGTAGAAGTATTCATATCATAGCCTGGTTCGTGTAGAGTCTTACAACATATATACGATGTTTCATGTGCGTGTAGAGTCACATCATCTATATGAATCTTCTCAAGTCGACATGCATGAGTTATAGTGTCTGACGTTGAAAATATGCACATCTCTCTAACACTCGATAATCTGTCAATTTTGTTAAAATAATAAAATGTTAACAACTTGAGTTTCTAAATGTGTGAAAGCTTAAATAAAATTTGTATCTAAAAATTTAATATAAAGATTTTTATTATTTCATAAAATTCAAACTTATAAGACGGTTACATTCGAGATAGTCGAATGTTTAAATGACAGTAATATACATTGAGAATTTACGAGAATTAACAATAAAAAATTTTAACTCGTTTTTTTAAATAGTGACTCATAGATATCTATTAGAACACTATAACTATTTTAGATCTAGACATGGAAAATAATACTTTTATTTTAGAACATTTGTAATTTTTTTAACAAGTAACATCTCCTTTCGAGAATTTTTTTATTGTATATAATAGCTTGATCTATCTTTTCACTTGAACTCTTATGACACTGTTTCACTTGTGTAGTCACATCACCCACATAAGATGCATCCTCTTAAGTCGGCATGCATGTGCAGATAAGTTTTAGCGACCGACATTGAAAAATGTAGATCTCGTCGTCACTTGATACCCGTCTCTATATTCCGACTTAAACTTTTTGGTGAATTGGACTTTAAGCGGTTTCTTTTAATTTAATTTCAGCAGAGGTTAGCAGTAGAGAATGGGAGGTTATTAACATGACTGAACAAGAAGAAGATCTGATCCACAGAATGTACAGGCTTGTGGGAGAAAGGTACATATACATGATCACTAATGGTTACTTGAACCTCATCATTGAATTTTGAATTGCTTTGATCCTATATATGTTTTCATGTAAAACAATTTTTATCATGTTTTTTTTGTTAAAAGAAATTTGAAACCTTTGAAATGAAATCACTTTTGCTTCCATATGATGAAAATCCATAATTATTGTACATAAGTTTGAAATGAAATCATTACTGTTTGTTTTGACCTTTTGGGTTTTGTTTGTTGTGGTTGGATTCTGACTTCTTGGTTGTTCCTTTTCTCTTAGTATCAGAACTCATAATTGAGCCTGTAAATAACATGAAATCATTACCAGGTTGGTACAATTTCATGAGTCATCAATTTTATCTATTTTACTTTTAGAAACTTCATGCAATAAACATGAATTTATTGTTTCTCCAATATGGTCCTGAATATTGGTGGATCGAGTTATGACTCAGATATGAATAGTAACGAGCTCGATATATAACGAGAGAGGTGTGATCTCGATTTGACATTCATTCGAGAGGGGATACTGATCTTCAGTAACATTTTAATTTTTTCCTTAATTCATTGATAACACTAACATAAAACAGGGGATAATTCTGTTAATTGTGTTTCAGAAATGTTACTGTTTTTTTGAATTCAGTATTTATTTTTCCAGGTGGGACATAATTGCCGGCCGGATACCTGGTCGGAGACCCGAAGAAATAGAGAGGTTTTGGATAATGAGGCACGGCCAATCCTTCATGCCCACCACCCAAAAAGAGCTCAAGGAGCAATGTTTCAAAAACTGGCCACTGAGTTTTTGATCAGATGAAATCAATTTATTTATTTTCCATCCATTTGTGTAATAGAGTGTTCTAATCTTGTTCTGGTGCATGTGACTTCTCTCAAGTGAAACCCAATAATTTTATGCTTGATCAAATGGGACTTTTCTGATAGCAATGTTGTAGATATAAACCTGTGAAAATGCATTTAAATTTAAAATGAAGAATACATTATTAAATGAAAATAGCAAATCCTGAAGTCCATTAATTTACAGGCCAATGATCCAACAAAAGATACAGAACATGACCACAAGACTCATGTATGGAGCTGTAAAATTTGATAGAACAAAGCTACAATGTTAAAAAAAAGAAGGGTTTTATTTTCCTACTGCACGATCGCTATTCCAGTAGTAATTCTGAAATACAAAATCTTCTTCGCGATCCTTCATGCTTTTCCCAAACACAAACGACTTTGTCCCCATCGTTGTGAAAGGCATTAGACCAAAAGCTCGAGCTGTTTTGATCTCCCTCACCACCTTTCTCTGAGCCTTAGCACTAATGCCAGTCTACATGATAAATTAACAAGTTACAGTCTCTTCTCTTGTTCAATAAGTTGAATTTGGTGTGTTGTGTCTCGACTTTACCTGGCTCCTCCTGACAACAATTCCAGCCTCTGTTATGAAGTTTGCAAGAAATCTTACATTCTACAGAGAACACATTTTATACAATTAAATACCACAAATGAATAACCAATGTCTAAAAAATATTGGTGTTTTGATTATGGAATCACTGGCATGAATGCAATAAAGACCAAGTTTACAAATCAAGAAAAACAAAATAAAGTTTTCCAAGCTGTTTTTTGTCCCGACAAAAGAAAAATAAGGACAAAAATGGCCTTAGCGAGAACGATTACCCTAAAATCAGCACGCACGACACAGGGCTTCTTTGGTAGACACATTGAATTCTTTCCTGGCAACATATGGTTGCTTTGCTGGCTTCCTAAGATCAAGTTCCTGCATATATAGCCATACAAAGTAAATGTTATAGAAATCACATGAAAGTAAAATAAAATCATTTCACTTAAGAAAGAATGCCGGGTAAAGAATAAATTTTATTCACTTCGCTAATAAATATAAAACATAACAATCTGAATTCTGGAAGAAGATGCCACCTAGTAAGAACATTTAGTCCTGCCAGAGATTATACATCAATTAATTATTGATTGGTTACATTCAATTGCATCCCTCTAATCTATTGACTGAACAATTGTAACCTGGTACACGATAAATATAATTACTAACCTGCTCAACCATGAAAAACAATTATGGGAAATGCAATTCAGCACGAAAAGATTATTTTTTTTTAATTTCAGAGATAGCATGTTTGCAAATAAACACTCATGCTTAATGCTAGGCTACCCAAGAGAACCACACAATGTTAACAGAAAGGTAAATTGAAAATAACGAAATTCACAATGTGCCGTTGAATACACCTGAAAACAACAAATCATTGATTAATCAGGCCATAAGGAACAGTCCATTTTATACCCAAACTGTAGCCATATGTTACATTTTTGCGTACCGTAGTAACCATTAAGCACGAAGAATATCCTATCACAGCCGCAAGTTATAATAAAATGGGATTTTTACACTTTTAACGTTAATTCCAAACATCAAATTGATAGCACTGCGAAATTTATACAAGTTCTCTAGCTTACAAATGGCGAGAAGTCTTAATATCTCAAAAACACAAGGAAAATATATGAGTCCTTTAGATGAATAACTATGAGCTTTTAGAGTATTAACATACCTCAGGCTCATAGGTTGTCCAGTTTCATATCCTCGGTTATAGTTATGTCGTCTCTGAAAGAGAAATCATCTTCTAATATATCTTCTAAATCTTCGAAAAACTCAGCTGCTCTCTCCAACTTTCCATCTGAAAATGTATCGAGAAAAATCAAGATCATCCAATTTCTTGCTTTGCCCATATGATTTTGAACTAAATCCTCCACAACCCTTTTCAAGTTTATCAATCTTTTGCAAAAATGCATGTCTTAAGCCTACCTCGAAAAGTCCCACCAAACATTCTGTGTTCAAATGAATCTGAAATGAGTCTGTGATCAGTGCCATTTCCTGTTTGGTGAAATCAAGTGGCATAATCAGTTTACAGCAACATCAGACCCAGTAATTTTTCTACTCTAAATCGCGTGGAAGCATAAGAAACAGTGATTCAGATGAAATGTAGCATGTAAAGAGAAATTACCTGCAGAATGTGTTCTTTTGATGCGGAGACTCTGAGATCGATGGAGGAGGCCATTGTTGATGGATCGGAGCATAGCTGAAGCAATCTTCATTCCAGAGGCGCAGGGTTCAACGAAACCGATGAGGCGAGAGAGAAGCTGCTGGGCTTGATTAATTGGATCGAGGATTGGGCTTAGTTTGGGTTCAAGTCTCAATAGGCCCCATGGTGAACCCAAACCATAACAACAAGCCCAATATGATCCAACCATATTTAGCGCCTACCTCAAGCCCATCCAAGAAGGAGAAACACTCAATTGGAGCCAAGCCCAACATCCAAAAGACAACAGGCATAAGGCTTTCAATCCCAATTTTGGCCTGTTAACATAGAAGGGTAATCCAGTCACCCCGTCAGAATCGTGAGAACCACTGAAGGTGCGCTAAGTGGCATAGACTCTCTCGACTGGATAATATTTTTCTTTTTGGTTGATAATATGGAACACGTCCCCTTGACACATGTCGCCCCTATATTAGTTCTCATAATTCTCATTGGAATGCTTCTCGTTAACATATGTTGAAATTCTAACACATCGATATTAGAATGTGCTCCAAATTAAATGAAGTTTAAGCCTTTTAAAAGAAATGTAAACTTCTCAAGCTTTCCTGAATTGGTGGTTTAAGAAATTCTGAGTTTGTAATGGTTATTCAAAAGCCAGTTATGTAGTATTATAGTCATTTTTTTTGAAGTTAACTACCCCTTTACAAAGCCCGAATG
Organism: Geranium brycei; assembly: GCA_036897365.1. Classification (NCBI taxonomy): domain Eukaryota; kingdom Viridiplantae; phylum Streptophyta; class Magnoliopsida; order Geraniales; family Geraniaceae; genus Geranium; species Geranium brycei. Next base: position 9,332 of record JAYMTP010000834.1, on the reverse strand, counting down.
CCAACCCACCAACCCCTCAAATCTCAATTCCCATGTAAAAATAAATCAGCTCGAACTCCTAAACACTGATAAGGTAGAGCCTTCATAAATCACTACACCAAACATACTTTCACCAATACTATAGTCAGTTAGTCTTAAATAAATGGTTAAGTTCAGATAGAAATAGAATGCAGTTGAAATCAAAATTTGATTTTATCACCATTATTTATCACAAAAATTCAAACGAAAGAAGAGCATTGATGATAAAGATTTGCAATATATTCACTACGGAGAAGCTATTAATTATGAGCACATAGCACAAGAAACCAAATGCGTTTGTCTCTTCTGCAATCACTATAAATGTTAGATATATATATTTGATGACAATCAATAATTCAGCTTCTTGGAAAATTGAAATTGAATTTATAATAAGAACATGGAATTAAAAATGTACTCCAATCAGTACAAAAGCTTTTGCAACAACAACCTCTACTTCACCACTACACTACAAGTCATGACTGATCAATCTACACATGGAGTCACAGAAAATCAAAAGGACAGGCCTTGTTGATTAGGGTTTGGTACTGAATCTTGCTAGTGTAAATTTAGTTGCTAACTCCACTTATTAATCAATAGTTAGCAGAATGTTTGCTGGATCTGCTGAGCGAGTTCTTGCGCGCTTAGCTGACATTCGATTCCAATCTGTTAATTAACAATGCCAAAAAATTAGTAAATTAATGGACTTAGAGTTCATACAAAAAGATGTCAAAAATGGTTCCTGCTGTGTATTATATAGTACCATAGTTTTCAGTGAAACTCAATTGTGTTCTTCAAGAGAGAAGTGCATTAAACATGAGTCAGAGACTTCTCTGTTTCAGCTCTAAATTGTAATGTCTCATAGCTGTTTTTTACATGTGAATTTGAATTGAAAGTCAGTGCAAATAATATTACTACACTTTCCATATTGCTATAACTATTTGTGCTTGATAAGTCCTTTTCTATGCAAAAATGTATCATATATCATGTGGACCCATATAGCTCAAAAATTTATAAAAAGTTATTTTGGTACAATTCATAGTACATATAACTTGGCTCGGAAAAATTAATTCGATTTTGATCTAGTTTTAATCATTTAAGTTCGAAGGCAAGAGTACTTGTTATTTAAATTAATACGTAGATTCATTTCTTCAGTATGTAAGACTTTTACGTGAAAGAAATGATGCAAAGATTTAAGTAGAATATGAAATCAATAAAATGGTGATTGTGTATGTATTTAATTACATACCTTGATGGTGAAGGAATTGACGAGCATGGTTTCCTCAACGGTACTAATGTTGACATGAAGAATTTCGAGCGAGAGGCCTTCGAGAGCAGAGATGATCTTGAAGGCCTGTCCGGGAATTCGAGGAGACACGGTCTTGAGAAGAACGTTCGGGCCCGAAAACTTCACCTCCACGTCCGCTATAGAGGACTTGGAATTGGCAACGAGCTCGTTAACGTTGTTGATCAATTCAAAGGCCGAGGAATTGCTTGGGGAAGAAGATAGAGATTGTTCGAGTGAAGAGGTTGTTGTTGGGGAGAGGTGGTGGAGCCTTGGCTTGTAGGGGCTGCTTGGCTGTGGGGTTCTTGGGCTGATGGGCAAGTTGAGCCTTGGACTTAGAGGTGGCTTTCTAGGACTTAGTGGGGATGGCCTTGGACTTGAGACTACCCTAGGGCTAAGTACTTCACTATAAACTTTTCTTTGCTTCTTGGCCTCTAGAGATTGAAGGATTTGTTGTAGTTCGCTTATGTAATCCACCACTCCTCCTATTATTGATGCTTGATCTCCCTATATACACAATACACATACATATATCTCATTAATTTTACAATAAAAGGAAGTCTGAAAACATATTTTAGTTTCCAACCCATTTTTACATCTATAAAACAAAGAAAATATTAAATGAAAAAAAAAGTAAAATAAATTCCAAAACATAAATACAATTACATGCTTTACCCGTGGGGTGAAGATTCTTTTTTCAATAGTAAAAAACATTTGATATTAGAAAAAGAAATAGATCCCAAAAAGGGAGCATCAGTCTCTTATAGAACACTGAAAAAGATGAACAGAAGAAAGAAAAAAATATAACAAGGAGTCACGTAGACTTGAGCCTTGAAGAAGATCTTGATATTGAGTTATGATGATAACGTGTTTATGAAACAGTGAAATAGTTTAATCAGTTGAATATTAGACTAAATGAGATGATTCATATCTTTTTTTTCTTTCTATTTTTTGTTATTTAAGAGAAAAAGACAAGAACCAGTTAAAGTACATTAATGCACCCAATATGAAATCGAGACCAAAAGATATTCAAGAGTTGGATGAGAAAATGCATGGAATTTGTAAACAAACCAAATCAACAATGTTAATTACTAAATTGAAGGATTCAAAAACATGATAAAAAGGAAGAGAAAAATCAAGAAGAAAAGAGAAGTAATTACTAATCACATAAATTAATTACCCTCTTGACATAGAAGCAAGGCATGAGGGAGCGCAAGACGGAGAGGTGCTCGTTCATCTGCTTCCTCCGGTTGCGCTCCACCGCGATGTGAGACACCTTCTGCTGCCCGTCACTATCCTCAACTTGAGCTCTCTTCCTCTTGGATGAGCCCTCGAGCTCGGTCTCGGACAAATCTTGGAGAGGGTGTGAATTGGAGGAGCAAGACTTGGGCGTGGACTGATCCAATATAGGCGTGAAGGGAGGGAAGTCGTCGAAGATGCTGAAGAGGTCGTCGGGGCTAGCCACTGGCGTATCGTCGAAGAAAGCGTCCATTATTAGATCAACAATATGGTAGAGACCAAGGATCCAAGAGAGGAGATTAAGGTGAGCTAATTATGTGAGCACACACAAGCACGACAAGGTAGCAGCAGAGTTGAAAAGGGAAAAGAGAGAAAGAGACTCGAGTGAAGTGAGGTCGTACTCACAAACTTCCAAATCCATAAACTCTAATGAGAGCCGTTACGGGGCTTTATATATATATGTATAACTTTACTTTTATTTTTTATTCCCGTTCCAATTTTTTTATTTTTACAAATGAAAGTTACAGTGCCAGAGGTCAATAAATTCTTTTTCAATTATGTAAAAATTCAAACAGATAGATGAACGTTATGATATATAACTCAAATACTACATTAAACTGTAATCACTTCATTCACAACTCAAGCTTAATTATAAGTATATGTTTAAAAGGTTATATCGACTATAATATCATCTATGTTTTTCTTATGTGAGACTCTTGACATTTTCTTTGTGAGTTTTTCTTGTGATTAATACCGCTATGATACTATTTTTATTTAGCTGCGTTTTGAATTATCGGATTGTTTGAATATAGATGTTTATTAATCTGGTTTTGGGATTTATGAATTTTGTGTTATAATTTGAATTCATGTTGTTTACTGGTGTAGATTTGAATACAATTAAAACATTTTTTTTATCATTAAATTATGATATAGAATGGACGATGATACATTGGACAAAGTGTGTCCAGTATACTTTCTTATAGTCGACACACACGAGAATGCTGAAGTATATTGGGTATAGTAGATCATAAACATTGTTAGAATATTGGTCTCTTTCCTTCTAAGTTTATTCTTATTATCGTTTAGTCTTATTATCTAATATGTAGGTTATCCTATTATTGTTAATTTACCATGATATAGAAATAGTAAAGACAATAATCTTATAAATCTTGATTCTGAATTACAATAAGACTAAAGACCCTTTACATAAAATGCAGGCATAAGTTATATAGAAACTAACGTTGAAGCCTTAATGCACATATCGAAGATCGACTTGAGTTTTGTGGGGGGGGGGGGGGGGGGGTGGTAAGAATATTAGTTTCTTGCACGATTTCAAAATCAGTATCCTAAATTTGAAATTTTCTTTATAAATACCCTAACATTTTTAATACTAGTCTATTTCCTATTCTAAGTTTATTCCTATTATAGTTTATTTTTATTATCTAATATCTAAGTTCTCCTATTATTGTTAGTTTATCAAAATTGAAATAGTGTAGAGACTAATATTATTGATCTTGATTCTGAATTAAAATAAGAGTAAAGACCACTTTATATAGGCAGTAGAATACGCCACGGGAAGTTGTCAAATACTGTCACGATGACCGTCACAATCGTGACGACATCATGACATTCCAATTAAATCTCTTGCTTGGTGTCCTTGTCTCGCAAGCAACGCTCTCATGCGCTCTAAAATTCCCAAAATCACTTCGAATATGTGCACATCATCAAAACCAATCATAAAACATAAAACCGACCTACCATGCTCTCATCACCCGATACGAAGGTTAAATGTGCGATAAACTCGGGATTTAATATAATCGAACTGGACAGTTGGCCCCGCGCATTAGTTGTAAAAAAATATACACCACAGTTTGTTTAGTGTATCGTCGGCTATGGTCATACTCGACAGAGATTTCTCATTACACAATACGTTGAATTTTCTTTTCCGACGTAATTATAATTATGGCCTTATCTCGATACATAATTATGAGTTGAGAAAAGTAAATTCTCACAGTAATAAGGAGTTGAATGGCAAATGAATCTCCACATATTGACTTAAATTTTTAAGTGATTAGCTCATCTGACAATATATCATATGATCCACATCACTTCACCAGATTTTGTCTTTCATGAGAATTCAAACTTGGCCATACACATGCTAGATTTATTATGAATCTAGAAATTTGGTAGATACGAGCAAACACATTAATAAGTTACACAACTTGAAGAGGTTTTGAGAAAAAAACTTGAACGTGTTGTTGTCAGGATTTGCGGCCGTATATCTTAATAAGGCTATATTAATTATTGCATGCAAAGATTATATATACTTAAATGCCATTAAAAGGACTCACATACATGCACTAGAAATTGGGCGTCATGTATATATATATATATATTGGTTCCACATTCATTTCATGTATACTGTTTCTGATCACACTGTAAATATGAATCCTGCCTCTACATTAATGATATATACTGTATATATGTATCAATAGCATACGTAGGTCATGCCTTTACATTGATTATACATATATCATCCCTTACCATTAATTATTGCCAATTAATGATATTCTATATATCACACTATGAGTGACTCATAATATGCTAGACACGCCCTTGCGTAGTTGTGGTCTTATTATAAGTATATTTAGATGTTCGGTGTTATTTGCAATATTGTTATTGTATTTTAAGAAAAAATGAAAAAACTCTCTTTACAATATACATTCTTAGAGATAGTTTCTTTTTGTGTTATTTTTATAGCAAAAACTCATAGTTAACTGGTAATTTTCTGCACTGTTATTATAAATCCGTTAAAAAAGACAGAAATTTCAAAATATATTCAAAATTCTGAAATTAACCCTGATCACTTTTGTAAAATCTCTCTGTATGCTACTGCAGTGTTGCACTATGTATAGTATGATGAGAGTTTCATCAATTGTGTACATTAAGTGGTGAGTGGTATACTTTTAAATATAATTTGAGGTTTTATGTCTTTAATAGCAGATTTATACTAATGGTGCAAGAAAATACAATCTAACAGAGAGTTTTTGCTATGAAAATAGTATAAAGAGACTATCTACAAAACTGTAACAATATAAGAAGAGTTTTTGCGGTTTCCCCTATATTTTAGGGACCGGGAACTGTAAGTTTCGGTCAGTTGATCAAACAAACCTAATTCAATCACCCAGTCTAAAAAAATGTGTACGTATATAGTTTGAAGTTGGAAACCCTACGGATTACAGTTTTGAAGAGCTCTGGATTGAGAATGTTTCTTCAAATCATGGAGCTATGATTGAATGGATGATTGGAGTACGTAAGAAGAGTGACAAAATGTGAAGAAAGTAGGGAGGTGTTGATGGATCCATGCAGAGGTTGTGAGTGAGGAAGTGAAATGGTAAAGTTGAGTATTAAAGACAATGGTTGCAGAGAGTGCAGCTGCAGCTGTTAGTTCTTATTTAACATGTAAAGGGAAGGTCGAAGTTGATTCCATATCGAAAAAGGAGGCATTGGCTGCTACTATAAATCTACAGCCTAGAAAGATGGATCATAAAGCTTCATCACTCACTCCTATTTTCCATAGATAGCTCAAACCATGGACGGTCCTGCCTGCTCTCTTGTGACGAAAGTCGGGGACATAAAGAGGGCAACTTAATTAAACCCTACGTACATTTGTCTAGTACCATTCATATACATCAATATTGATTTGATAGTTGGTATTTAAATCACCATCTTTCTCTCCATTTTGAATTTTTGTTTTCATATCAATCAGTTAGAGCAGTCCCGGCCAACTCGAGAAGTTAAAATGCAAAAGTTATTACTTACAAATTAGTCGAAAATCAAATGTTCATCATCATTTAACTTTAACCTAAGTTGTCAAAATTTGTTCCAAATATCAATAATTGCAGCTTTTTAATATTTCAATAATAAAATGACTTGAAATATATTAAATTTTTAGTTATAAGATTTAATATTTTTTATAATAAATAAATTATTTTAAATAACTTATAATTTATATATTTATTTATTTTCACATATTTGAAACTAGTTTATATTTATTTTTTCGTAAGGGCATGTTATTGTTTTTAGTTTCAGTTCAGTGAGCTTGATTTTCAATCTCATTGTTTATGTCTTAATCGATGATTTTCTCTACTTATATCATTAGATATCTTTGATATTATGTATTCATAGTTTAAAGATTAAGAAATAAATTAAATATACTAAAAAAGTAAGTAAGAATACTCCCACTAGTCAAATGGTTCAGCTTTTTTTATAATTACCTCAATTGAAATTTTAAGTAGAACAAAATTCCATCAGTCTAATGATTAAATCCTTTGATTATTACACGGATGATGAAAATTGGAAAACCAAGAAAATAATGCTCAATATTTAGGTCAGTTGGAGTTGGCAAATATGTTCACCCACTACAACAAATTTCATATTTACAAATGTTAAATGAAAATAGCATGTCAGGGCGATAATTAATATTAAAAGTAGACGCCCCTATAAATATTTGAGATTGTCTATTATCATCCTATGTATTTATACAGTAATATTGATGTGATATAGTTGGTATCCAATTACCATCTTAATTTCTCCAAATTTGAGATTTTATGTGGTGCCCTAAAGTTGTAAGTGATAGCCGACTTGTGAAAGGAACAAGGTAATCAATATAAGAAAATGTATGTGAGTAAAAATGAAGAGAGTAGAGGAAATAAATGAGGAGTGTGTGCAAGTTGTGTGTGTGAAATAAATAAATGCGCAGACACGGCATCTTCGTGCCTATGATCGATGGATGGATGGATCGATCATCTTTGTATTGGCAATGGTAATAGCGACAAAATATAAGAGAGCTGAACATGTTGCAGGTTCTGTAATTGCTTCTTCATTTATGTCTCTCTCTCTCTCTCCTCTACCATTTTTGGTTTTATTACAATTACTACACCTCCTCTCATTCATCAATTCACATTTACCATCTTCACCAACCACCCCTCTCTCTCTCTCCTTACGAGAAGGTTCCGTCATGACAGCGACTCTTGTTTTTGTTTCTTTAATCTTCTCATTAATCAAGACCCAATTGCATGCATGTACCAACTTTACCATGTATGCGTAATGATCCGGAATAATTATGTAACTTTTCATATACATACAAATGATGGGATGTATACAAGTGCGATCTGAGGTAGAAATTCGAACCGTCCAAACTTGTTGGGAGCCGCTCATCTTGCGAAATTAAACAGCGCGTGACATGTGGCAGCTGTTATGGGTCTGAAAGGACGTCGTACCGACGCATTTCGTCCATACTTTGTTGGTATTAGTCCATGTTTTTGTGCTTAATTATGGTATTCTTGAGGGCTTGTGATGCTGCGGGATATTTGTGCAATGTGCAGGAATAGCGGGAAATAAGCCCTACACCGGGGTGGTCGAATCTGGTAAGGGGAAAAGCGGAAGAAACGAGGGTTTAAAAGTGCCCCTCCGCTGGAGCCGCCAGACCGGAGTCCAGATCAGAGGTGGCCACCCTCCCGTTTTCCCCTCCGGAGCGGATGAACCAGAGGAGGGAGCTCCTGAGAGCTCCTCCGGTTCAGCATCCGGAGCGGAGGGGGAAGCGGAGGATTTGACTTTCACTTGTTGCGATTTTGGGGAGTACTTGGAGATTTTGGAGCTTGTAGCGAATGATTGGAGAAGAAGCTAGAGCTTGAAAAAGGAGTTGCCACATCTCTCATGAGCCTTTCTTCTCTTTTCCCTTTCTTGTGTTAGCTTTTGCATTTGGGGATTTTGTGTACTTGTTTGATATTCTCATGGATTGTAGTTGCTTTTGCTTTCTCTTGTTTAAAGTAGCCATGGTTGAAGGCTAAAAACCTCAACCATGGATACTTGACTCTCGAGAGAGTATAGATCAATCTCTCGCTAGGCTAAATTCAAGGTCGAGGGACGAATTTAGCAAATTAAGGCATAGACCAATCAACCCCAGACCTAGAGATCCATTATTACCTTGATAACTTGCATGCCGAAAAGTTGAGTATCCGTGGTTGCTTAAGGCAAATTAGAAACCAAGTCCCGTGATAAGTAACTTGACAAATTGATAAAACACCAAAAAGAACTAGTAGTCGCTTTTACATCATAATCAAAATTTCAATATACACAATCACATGAATTACGAGACCAAACCTTTTGTTAATCCCCGTGGAAATGACTAGGGTCTATTTACTTTCCCTATATTACTTGTGCTTGATTCGTGTCGTTCTCGCGACACAATTCGGCTCAACAAGTTGGCGCTTTCACCGCGTTCATTTCGTGTTTCTACTGTGTCTAGCCTGATTCTACCATTTCACACTCAAGTTCTACTACATATGTAAACCGTGTTTCTACCGGTTTTACACCAGATTGCACTCATGTGTGCATTGTCAGCCTTGGGGAAAATACATAACGAGGTCCCCAACTGTTACGAGGGTCCCCGACTATAACGAGCGGGAATTGGGCCAGTGATGCCCGAGAATTGGACGCGCCGGGATGAGCCCCTCGACACGCGTCCCTTCCCTGACTAACGCGCATCAGAGCACGGTCGTCTATCAATCAAGTAAATTTGTAAGTTTCTGGCTTTACTGGGTCGAACTCTCGGGGTCCAAATGTGGGTTTCCTAATTGGGCATTGAAAATTCTGGTTAGTCGCAAGATGTCTATCATGATGTTTAAGACGTTGTTATAGACACTTGCGGGTGCACAGATTTAAAAACATACAGAACAGAAACATAAATAACACATGATATGGTTACCCAGTTCGGTGACTCCGCACCTAC
>JAYMTP010000833.1:0-28635 GCA_036897365.1 Geranium brycei | reverse complement strand
ACGTGCAAAAATACAGGACTGCCTCTCACTTAAGTGGAGCGCGCACTCTGTCATGTGTCGCGCTGTGTTTTAATCTCATGAGATAAGTGGATGTCAGCGAGTTTGGACAATTTGTAAAAATGTTTGAGTTTGTAGTGGAAGGCATCCCTATATATCTACGTATACATCATTTTCACTTAATCCCTTAGGCGCCAGAGAGAGTCTTACCTTGTATTAAATATAGAGAGAGTAGCCCCCTTTGGATCCGTCTTGCAATCGCCTAAGAGAACAAAGACCCTTAACTGAAAACATGTATCTACGCTCCTTAAGTTTCAAAAGTTTCACGTTAACTCTCTCCGTTAACTTTTTTAAAAAATTATGTTATTTTTTTGGAAAAGACAAAAATACCCATATATTAAAAAATAAAAATTTTAAAAAACTTTATTGTTTTTTTAAAAAAATAATAAAGAAAGAAAATGAATCTATTATGAATTTTCTTAAAACTTTATGTAAATTTTAAATACTAACATATTTTTTTAGTCTTTATTTTTTTACAAAAAAAATTAGACAAAACAAGTTCAAAATAATTTTTATTTATTTTATAAATTTTTTAACGTAAGAATATTTTCGTCTTTTATAAAAAGTTAATATAATTTTAGAAAAATAACGGAGAGAGAAAATACAACTTTTGAAACTTAAAAAAAGTGCAAAATATGTTTTTAACTAAATGATGTGTATGAAAATGACGTACACGCAAGGAAAGTATATTTGACATTTTCCCACTTTTCAATGAAGATAGACATTCTTAGCAAAGAGTCATATAATGCCCACCACTTTTTCTCAACTATCCAGATTTATATATGCATTAATTTGATTTGTCTTTATTTGAATCCACTTCAAAAATTGATTTGGAACTTAGATTAGGGAGACATGAGGGAGGAACTGGTGGTTATGATTGAGACTTATGTCCCATTTTTTCTGATCTTCAAAGGTTGTACAGTACCATGAAAGTCTACAGTCAAAAGAGACAAACATTAAAAGTAAAAAGAACACTGCAATATATAATTAAGCAACACTTGCAATAAAACAGAACAAACAAATAAGAACAAGAGGTGAATAATTATATTAAACCGCCCAAACAAGAGCAATAAGTGGGGGCACTAATTCATTTGATAGGCATCTCTTAAATGATATATATACTTCAGTGGCATTGGGAATAACATGAATTGTCATCATGTCATATGGTCAACTTTGCTTACATATGCATTGCTTGGGGCTATTTTATTACCAATGTGGCAAGTTCAATTATAACAAAGTTAATGTTACATATAACAATTAAAAGGAAATAGTAGAATCGTTGTCCCTTTGACTCAACCACTCAACAATTTTAAGCAATTGGAGGATTATACTATATAAGATATTCATGCTATCATCCTCTCGTGTGCATAAAAAGAAACAAATGGAAATCAGAAAAGTAAAAACTAAAATAATAAAGTTAACACTCAAATAATTATTTTGAGAAAGTGAATAAGTATATAGTTAGAAAGAGATTTGTAACGGATTGAAATAATTTACGTATAAGTATAATTAGCCAATTTACGTTTGACCAATATGAGTTATATTTCATAGGAATCATGTTTTGTTTGGTGTTAGGACATTATAGATTTGAGAACATATCCGATGTGAGAATTAGGATATCCAGACTTGGTTTTATTAATATGATAGGTACATGATATGGTTGGAATTTCATTGTCCTGTCAATTTTAACCCTATTTGGCCATGAATTTTATAAGTTTTAGTATATTTTCTCTCTCTTTTGTCTCACTAGAGTGTTGAGTGCATTTCATGTGTAAATAAGTCGAAAAGAAGCAAAAACGAGCGATTCCACCAAGTAAGGTAACCTGCCGAGTCCACCCAACAGGTTTTGCTAAACCATGTAAGCAGAACATGGAAATATTAAACAATCTCTTATTCTCTAAATTTTTTGAAACTCAGATATGAATTTAGTTATGAAATTGATTGTTGATTAATGAAAGAGGGATCAAGAACTATGATGATGAACATGGAGGAAGGTTCGAGGAGGCGACTCTTTTTCAGCTCCCCGGACGAATTGTTCGACGAGGATGAACGTCTGCAGGAGAAGAAGCGTCGCCTTAATTCCGAGCAGGTAGAGTTTTCACTCACAAATTACCATCGAGTCTTTATCTGCAAATATTCGTTGAGGATTTTGCATATTTGATTTTAGCACATACTCTCTTCAATTTCAATTTCAATTCAAATAAAAAAAGCTTCTTTAACTTGAGAAATTGATTTTGTTAAATATACAATTAAAGCGGTGTTTACTCGGTCGCTCCCCAATCTCTCCTTGTTCTCTTCGTATCGGCCGAGAATGAGTGCACTTGATTGGCGAACTCGGATGGTGTCAAAAGAGTGAGAGACCAAACAGAGAGAGACGTGAGGATGGAGGGAGAGGGGACAGTAGGTTTTGCAAATTTGATTTTTAGTTAGGAGTATTTTTGTGTTTCACTTTAAAAATAGTTAGGTGTATCTTAATGACTCAAATCGTAGTAGTAGAGTGTAATTAAGTGAAAACGATGTATAGTTAGAGATGTATAATTTACTGTTTTCAACTACAATTTCAGTGTAATTTTATACATGGGTGTTTATCAACGTACATGTTAAAGAATGTGATTCTAACATTAATACACCAAAATATTATTTTATATTTCTAGCACACTCAAGTTACTATTATTTTCATTTTTTTCATTGATGAACTTAAATTTTATAAGAAGACTAAAATACCCTTCATTAAAATTTAAATTTTATAAAGTATGTCATTGCACAATAATGCTCTTTATTCTTTCTAGAATCTATAGAGGTTCTGCCCTATACCTCCTCCATCCTATTCTGGTGTTGTTAGAGCTTTCACATACTGTCCCTCGAAAAACGACTTCACATTTCTCATCGCCTACAACCCTAAATCCCTAGCCGCTTGAGTGGGTTAATAGTTCTTCCTAATTTGGCGAGAGCGGCCCTTAAAAGACTCATTCATGGTGGAGTTTGATACGAGCTACAATGTGTTAGTTCAATCGAGATCGGAGACGAGCAAATCTAACTCAGAAAAGACACGCAAAATTTATCTAATATTACGAAATACCACAAATTTTTAAAAAATTAGAATAAAAAAGTAACTTACTTCCTAAGGACGTTTTATATTTTTTTTGAGGAAAAATTCTGTCCACAGACAACGTTAAAAACATTGTTTTTAAAATTACATAAATACCACAAATGCCCTTTATATATTATATTGTTTCATTTCATTGATGATGACATAAGTGCCCTTATTTTTTATTTATCAAAATTTCAAAAAATATCTTGAACTCCATGCTATGTCTGACTTCATTGTTGAACTCACCAACATAGCATCTCCCATTGGAGCAAGTCTAGACCTTAACGTCGCGGCTTTGGTCGTTGAACGAGTCTCTGACGTAGAACGTATAATCCCCGAAACAATGCCTAAATTATAATGTGCATCTTATTTTTGTGTTTTTTTTTATTAATTTCATATTTGACCATAATTTTGATCTGAACAAGTTGATAATTAAATTTCAAACATTTTACAATTTAAATTACTAAAAATTCAGGTGAAGGATGAAAAATGAAATACAGGTGTTTTAGAGGTTGAAGACGATCCATACGATGCCGTTTTTTTTTTAAATTTTCCGGTCAAATACTATATGTATATTTAAAATAGATGTAAAGTTTGAACGAATAAGGTAATTAGCCTAGTGGTTTAGAGGTGGGCACTTTGGACTCGAAACCGGAGACCGAACCAGAACCAAAGAATCGAGAATCGCGGGTAACAGTTCTGGTTCTGGTTCCAAAAATGAAGGAACCATAAATTTTCGGTTTGGTTCCGGTTTTTAAAATATAAAACCGGCGGGTACGTGGAACCGGACCGGTTCGCTAAACAATCATCGAACCACCATTAATTTAGATGATGAATAGAGATAGAGTACTGAACCGAATAATCAACCGAGAAAGATATATTACTTATATTTATTATTATTATTTTATTAGCGAACTTTATAATTTGATTGAGTTTAATAATTAAGCTTTAATGTGTTTTTGTTAGAATTTTTAATAATTATAAATTTCATGTTTTGTCTAAATATCGGATCAAAATCGTCTAATTTGTACCTTAAACCGCATCTTAAACCACATAATTAGCGAAAATAAAAAAATTGATCGGTTTTAGCGGGTAAAACCGGAGAACCGAACCGAAGATACAGGTCTAGAACCAAAATTAACCTATTATATAATGGTTCAGTTCTTGTTCTCAATTTTTAAGAACCGGAAATTCTGGTCCGGTTCAGTTTTTGACCGGACCCATGCCCAGCCCTAAACACAACAATAGCACAAAATGAGAAGAGTCGTTGCAACAAAAAAACACTGTGGGTTAAGGTAAGGCGACATCATCATCATCATCATCATCATCACTACTCAACAGTTTTGGTCCTATGCACAATCTTCCAAACCTCTCTTTTCCTATTTTTATACGCCCAGAATTTAAGGCAATATTGTACTTTTCGTTTCACAAGTTTGACTTTGACGATGATGCAATCCACACTTCAAATTAGTACTCGCTTTATTTACTTTTGATTCAATGATGTGTCTACCGTTAGTTTTAGGCAAAAATATATTTTCTTGTTCATGTTATGAGTATTTTTTAAGGGAATGTACTTGGGTTTATAACTTTTGCTTATGGACTTCTTAAAATAGGTTAAATTTCACGTGACATTTCTTAAAACGATATTTTCACCGCTATCCCACTACTGTGTGCATTCATTTTACTTGTGCCTTTTCTATTTGCTTTTGTCCATTTTGTCCGTTAGTGTGATATGATTTGTCAGTTTTGTCCTGAGTAATCAATCACTCTTTATTTGATTAAGTGAACAAAAAAACTCACTCATATTTTACCAAAACTTTTATATTCCTCGGAGAATTAAAATCAAAACGTGCTATCAACACTAATCGAACCCATATTTTGGATCCAATTTACTCTCAATAAGTTTGATACATTCAATTTCACGATAACACAGAAGAAGATAAACCCATCAACTCATCGAACATAAAAGCACAATATAAACCCAATTTCAAAGAGAAAAATAAAATAAATCAAAAACCCAGAAATTGACATGGATTGAGCGTAGTAGAATCATCCTTAGTCCAGAACACATCAAGAAAAGACTCAAAATCACACTCCCACACACACATCCGAGCCCAACTTGTGTTTTATCCATCTTCCCCAAAATTATTCGCTCAAAACTTTGGAACCCTCTGATGGGTGGCTCAGTTTCACCAATACCAGAATCGTCTCAGCCCCTCCTCTACTTTCAGTCGTGGATCCAGCGGCTTCGTCTAGATTCATCACCAGGGCATCGTTATTTCGAATCGCTGACAAGACCCCGCGGAATCAAACCCTCTCCGAAATAGAAAGTCTCGTCGAAACCACAACCTCTGGTGAATTTCCACTTTCCGGCTGGAGTGTCGTGTCGTTTCTAGGAAAATCTGGGTTCGGAGGTAAATCCACCGCCGACGGGCCAAACGAGAATCTCCTTCCCCTTCACTTGTCTATGCGGATCCCCAATTCGCGACTTTTAGAGATGGTGAATCGATTTGTGGATTCAAAAGACGTCATTCGACGGTCATTGAGATGTCTGGTTTGTTCTCCGGCGAAATCGAATGCGGGTCTGGCTCCTCCACTTTCGCGTCAGTTGAGATTTCCCGAACCCTAGCCTGAAATCGGCTCTCCCGTGCCTTCTCTTCGTCCAAGACCGACAACGAACCTCCATTCCCAGCTAAATCTTCATTCATCCGTCACCCAGAAACTTTGACGGCCATATTATATGGAAGAAGACTCGTTGGTATTGAGTTAAATATATGAATTGAGAAAGAACAGATTCAAAGGAGAGAGAGGGAGGTTCAAATGAAATTTTGTTTTCAGTTTGGTGGAAGGACGGAGAGAACAATAGAGGAATTACAGAAAGGGACAAATTTTGCAAAAACATAGCTACATTATACTCTACGGTATTTTGAAGTAAATGATAAATGAATTAAAAATCACAAATAATTGAAGGGTATAATGTAGAATTGTTTTGAAGTTAAAAGTAGATGATTTAAAAATTAAGAATAACGAAAGGTGACGGTTTGCTAAATTTATTTATTTCGTTATTATGTATCACGATCAGTTATATAAAATTATTAAAGATCACTATTTGCTTTAATTTTCATCAGAATTGAAGTTAAAATAATAATGTAATGTATTGTATTTGAATTCTACTTCATTTTATTACTAACAATTTGATTAGGATTATACTTACCTCTACAAATATATATACAGTCTCAGAGCAATTCAATCAACGATGAAGAACATGTTCTCCAGGATGCTCAAGCTCTTCTCCTCGAGCTCGTCGCGCTCGAGGAGAAGAGACCGCTGGATTGAAGCGCCGGAGGCGAAGATTCAACTCAATCTCATCCTCAAGCAGCTCGAATCCGAGAAACCCGCCACGGAAGCAGTCATCAAGAACCTCAAATCGACCATCAAGAAACGACGGCGAGGCGAGGGAGGGGGCGAGAGCGTCTCCTCCCTTGCCCTGGCAGGCCTCCTCTACAGGCACATGGCCCGAAAGTGCGCCCTGATCTCGATCAGGTTTTACTGCACCTGCATCCTCCGCAACCTCCCCCTCCTCGCCCGGGAGGGCAGCTTCCCCGCCCTGCCCGCGATAGTCCAGGAGGCTATCGCGAGCATCGTGTTTGCCTCCCGGAGATGCGACCCCTCGTCCGGGATGGCCCCCACGATGGCCAGTCTCCAGGAGCTCCTGATGCGGCGCTACGCGCCGCAGGGCGGGGAAGCGGAGAGGGCGATGGAGGACAAGGTTGGAGAGAGGATTAGGAACGAGCTCTTCTGCGAGGGGGATGTAGCCGGTGAAGGAGACTTGGGCCTCAAGTTTCAGCTGGGGAAAGAAGACGACGAGGAACAAAACCCTAATGCCCTATCATGGGTTAATAATAGGGCATTCGAGAGTTATGAGGAAGACGGGCGCTATGACTGCTCAGGCACGAGAAGCTCAGAAGACGAGCTGTGTCGCAGAGTAGCATACGGCAAATATGACACTGACGATGAAGAACAGAAAATACTAAGGTTTCAGGGCTTAGTTTCGGATCAATCCTGGGGAAGAAAATATTAAGGTAAGAGTAGCAAAAACTGTGTAGTTACTCACTTATTTACGAATGTATTTTTAATTTGAATGGTATTTTCGTCTTTTCAATTTTTTAACGGCATTGTTGTTAATGGTGCAAAAAAGTTCACGTTACAATAATCGTAGTACACGATACTCGTATGCAAAATCTGTGCAAAGCGATCTCCGATTAACGATATCATATAACAAACAGCAGTTCAATTTTCAAGAAGCGAAACCAAAACTAAGATGCTTCTTTGATCCTATCATGTACAATACAGAACAAACAAGGCCTCGTATCGTTTTGTTCAGAGTTTTGAATTTTTGTTTGCCTAATTTAACATTGTTTTACAATCTGTCAATCTGTAAAATGACTGCATCGTATCTGTGTAACGAGGAAGGAGTTTTTGGAAAAAGCGCTTCAATACTCTAAATCTCATGTTGTCGTGTTTGCGTTAGTTCCAGGGGTTATTATATGAAATTTTGTTTATTTTAGGGAATGTTGTTTGGAATTATCCCTTTTAATTTTATCATTTTAAATTTAGATGAATCATGTTATTTTTGTTCTCTAGAATTATTTGGGGTTTAGTTTCCTAATTTGATGTTAGTTTAGTTTTGCGTAGTTTATTTTGTTCTATTTAGGGTAAGAAATGCGGCATGCGTTATCTTATTCGTGTGTTTCAGTAAGATATTAAAAATTCTCTCCAAGTTGGGTTTCAATAAGATTATATCAAATTCTCTACACACCATTGAGTTAGATAGGTCCGATATGTTAAATAAAACTGCCAATGATTACATATTTCATAAGCAATATACTTGTCATCATTCCGTCGTTACTCTAATCAGTATTTCTAGAACAAGAGTCCAACTCAAGAATACGCTAAAATATAGATCAAGCAAGACATTGCCATGATACAACCAACTACTTCCCTAAGCATTAACGATCGGGCATATTAATGTCATTTCCGCCTCTTTCCCTGCAAAAGCAAAGCATGACACCACAATTAGTTCCAAAAGCTATGCTATTGAATCATGAAATGTAAAGAGAGAAATTCCTACCGAACTCAAATAGTCATCCATCGATAACTGCTTCCGTTTCTTCAAGGATACGGGAGGACTCTCATTTGGCTGTCTAGACGTACCCCGTTTTGACGGTGTCATGCTCTGGATTGACATCAACAAGATTAGGAATGGCCAATACAGCAGTTGATAATATATTTCCAGTTATTGTCACAAAACTGCATGACTAATTTAACTACAACTTGCAGATTCCTCTATACAAACTAGCAAAATATTAACATGTTTCAGACAAGAAATTTAACGCAAATCTAATAATCTAATGTTATTGTTGTCTTAGACGCATATTTTTCTGCCACATAAGTTCTTCCCTAATTAATAACATATCAAACCTCCCTGTGATACTTTTTAGCAAACAAGTTATTTCCTAACTAACAACCTACTAAGCTACCTATCAAATCACATTTGATGCATAATCTAGCATCAGACTTATATTAATTGTTTTTTGGTAGGAATGCAAAATCATAAAGGCGGCCCAGGCATGTCAAGAACATATCAATGATAATTTTAATTATGGATTCCTTTGGATAAAATATTGAAATAGAAACAGTGTCTTTCTCATATTATGATGGGTAAAGGTAAACAACTAATACCTTGGCAAGCTTCTTCTCCTTACGAGCCTGTCTCTCCCTTTCATCATATTCCTGGTTTTCCTTCTCCACCAATCGAATGAGTGTATCACACCTCCTCGCAAGTTCTTGAGTAGTGCGAGATTTCACAAACCAATCAAATCGAAACAAAGGCGACGTACGAAATGCTGCCTTCAGCTCATCCCAATTCCCATACCCAAGTTTGTGAACCATGCATATCTGGACATCACATACCAATGACAAAAATATTTAGAGGGTCAATGTCAAATCAATATCGACAGTTACAGTAAAAAACTTTACCATAAAACGATCGCATTCTTCATTATACAGCTTTCCTTTGTTTTGGCCATACTGGATCTTCAGCTCTAGCCAAGGGTTCTTGTAGCGATCCAGCTTCTTCCCAATAGCTTTCATAATCTCATCTTTCCGAGAAATCCTTGCCTCACCTCTTTCAATATTCTTGATGATCCTGTCAAAATCTGGGAAATAACATGCAACCAAAAAAATTTAAGCAGTCTGTCATAACACCTCAAATAAACAATTCTAGAGTTGTTCCAAAAACACGTGCTTGAAGGTGTTTCTAGAACATTCACATAATGTTTTCTCTATATAATACTCTCATAAGACTCCAGGTCTAGTAGAAGCATATATGAAGATTACAGTTTATTTATCAAAGGATGTGGGTGAAATTGCTTGTTCCAACTCCCATGCTGGCAATATAGCTGTTTAATTCTTGCAGATAAAAAAATGTGACTTTATTTGGTATCTTAGTTTATACTGGACATGATACAAAGTGACACAAGCAGGGGCCAATTGGTCTGCTCTGAAATCTGTAACCTCTATGTACTGCCAATTCAAACACAGGACGCATGTTGGGACAAGATTGTCATTGTTTCAAGACATGGGACATGATTCTTGAAGACACATTAACTTTTTAGTTAAAATATATAATGTAATATGTGATACCAAATTATAGTTTTTACTGTATTATCGCTAAATTTACCCTCAAATGTATGCGTTACTAATAACAACAATTAATAGTTATAAAGATATGGTTAAATCAAAGTCATTTTCAACATGTCAAGTCATTAAGCACAACACACCATTAATGATGAAGGCTTATATAAATAATAAAAAACAACCTTACGCATCAGCTACTATCTTCTATTTTATCATTCTAAATGATACTACAGAATTTGAGTCAGTATCAGACAGACACAATTCATCACCCTAAATGGTGAATCTGTGCTTCATTGGTAAGCAGTTAAACCCCTCCAAGATCAGCTTCGCAAAAATGAGAAAGTTCAATAATTTGAACAAAGAAGCAGTTAACCATCACAGTGATCATTAAAGAATCATTTTTAACAAAGGCAACGGTGGCCCGTCACTTACCATTCAACTCTTTATATCTGTCTTTGAAAACCTTGGCATATCGTTCCACTTCTTCCTCTGTTTTCCCTTCCATCTCAGCAGATATACTTTTGATATCATTTCGACCATACTTCTCACAAGCCCTAATGAAAGTATTAAAATCTCTCCTACTCCATGATGAAAATCCCTGGCATTCACCAATAGTCAAGTTTTAGATTGATTTGAGTATAAAATAAACTATCCACATCAAAAAACACACATACCTCTTCTAAAAGTCTTTCCTTTTCTTCAAGCTCTTCTGCAGTCAATGGGTCCCCAACATCTAAATATTCACTACAAAGTTAGTACTCCATTTGATCATTAGGTCAAGTAATTTGTGGTTAGGGGAATGTGAAGAAGTCAGATTTGAATACCTTCAGGTTCATCAACTTCTATTGTGTCTTTCAATTGATTCTTTTGATGTGCTTGCTGAGAATTCCATTTGGAAAGGGACAAAGTCAATAGGTAGACGGATATAAGAACTAAGGAAATAGAAACATCCTTCCTTGTCTAAAAAGGTAGGAAAGTAGCCAGTAGCTCACCACGAGATATCGAACTTCCTTTTCATACAGCTCACTCAATCTTTGTGTGTTAAAAAACTGAAAATCATGCCTACATATATAAAAGATGTTAATTCAAACAAAAATCACAAAAGTAGCATAAGGCAACCAGCATAAGCAACTACTCACAATTGAGGCATGCGAGGAATTCTAGGTTCCCTCGGTTTTGCAGGACCACCTTGACGCATTGTTTGTTTGAAGTATTCAGACTCTGAGTAACTAAAGACAACGATAAAACAAAAAACACATGAATCATGAGCCTGCAACCACAGAATATAGTACACACCCACAAGTCTGATTTAGAATTGAAGAAATGGCATTACTTGCGCTTGCGCTCTCTTCTAGGTGGTTCAACCCAGTTGTCACTCACAATCTTTTTAAAATCAAACTTGCTCTCCTCCTTCACAGTCAAAATCATGAAGAAAATACATAAGAATTCAAAGGTAAGTTATAGACTACAAAAATGTACCATAACAATATTAAGAAAATATACGAGATCATATAGTGGTTTAAGTTATCATTAATAGAAACCTACCTTGTCATCATCAAAATCATACAACTCAGCAGCTGTACAAAACCAGAATATAGTTAATTATTGTGTTTCAACAATGAATGGCATGCAGACCCAATATAACCATAAGAGTCGAATGAAATAAGCTTTTAATTATTAATCAACATACTATCATCCATCTTAAACTTGATTGCATCTTCGGTAAATTTCTTCATCTTGGCATCAAGCTCTGCCGTAGCTTCTTCTCCTTTCGCAATGATTCTGTCAATATCCTCATCTGTAATGGTACTGTCCTTAGAGCTGAAAACCATTTCAGCACCAAACCTCACCATCTGAAGTAGTTCATCTTTATTTACAGCTGCATGTGACAAAAGTACCAAATTAGTTTTACATATGTTGGTCTCAATGCCTTTCCCATTAATAAAATGACACAAGATAATGCACAAACTGTTACCTTTCTGCTCAGCTAATCTTCCTTGTTGAATCACTAACGCATCAAGTGCAAGTTTCTTATAAGCCCTCTCAATCACTTTTTCCTCAATAGTATACTGTTTCAATGTGAACATAATCAACTCAATGTCCAAGTTAGCTTCTAATGCAGCACATGAAGAAAATGAATGCAAACCTCTGTGCAAAATCGGAATACTTGAACTTCTTTCTTCTGGCCAATTCGATGAGCACGGTCCTGTGCTTGTAAATCAACTTGTGGGTTCCTTCAATAACACACAAGAATTACCAGGGCATTCAAATGAAACAAAGAAAGCTAGCAAATGCAAAATAACGCTCACCAATCACTATCATAAAGAATGACAACATCGGCAGTAGCAAGATTAATACCGAGACCACCAGCTCTAGTTGACAACAAGAAGCAAAATTTCTCACTTCCAGGTTTATTAAATGCTTCAATAGAAGCATCGCGGTCCTCTCCACCAGTATTACCATCAATTCGACAATACAAATAACCACGGTACATTAGGTAATCTTCAAGTATATCCAGCAACCTTGTCATCTAAACTTGGAAACAAAACACAACAAAATCAGAACTATTCGGCAAACCAATAAATAAAACATAACATATTTAAAAAAATAATTCATGATCATGTTTAGCATGCCCACACTTCCATGCAAACAGAGTTCCAACATGGAGCGATAAAATACGAACCTGTGAAAATATTAGAACCCTAGAATCACGCTCTTTGAGCTTTGGGAGTAACTTATCCATAAGAACCATTTTACCTGGAAATATGAATACATAAAAATGAGATTGATAACAGTTGATTGAACCATAAGCATCAATTATACTACTTCTGAGCAGTAAACCATACCAGCATTTATGACAAGATGATCTCCTGTAGTGTAAGGAGGGCCAGGCTCAGCACCCTGGAACAGATAAGGATGATTACAACATTTTCGCAACTGCATTGCTATATTCAGAAGACGTTTTCGTTCTCCACCAGCATTCACAACTTCAAGATCTTTCTGCAGCAACGCCTTGTAATACTGTTTCTGCATCTGGGACATTCCTACTTTGAGGATTGTTTCCTTTTTGGGAGGCAACCCTTTCTCCACATCTGACTTCAACCTTCGGAGCAGAAATGGGCGTAGCACCTTGTAGACATAGTAAAATGAAAGTCAGATTAACCCAAACACATTATCCCTCAATAACTGTATAGATCTTCATTTTTACCTTGTGAAGTTGTTGAACAACCTCCTGCTGATCATTCTCACCAGAAATTTGAAACCATTCATCAAAAGTTTCAGCTGAACTAAATATCTCTGGTAGCAAAAAGTTAAGAAGAGACCATAGTTCATGAAGATTGTTCTGCAAATGAAAAATAATCAAGAATATTATAAATTATAAAAGAAATCATTAATGATCTGAAAACAAAGAGTTCCATATAGAATTATAGATACTAAAAGCATAAATGTAGATGTAAGACCAACATAACCTCAATATGATTATGTAAATGTATGTTGGCTTATTGCCTACTATATAAAGATTAAAATAATTACCTGAAGTGGTGTACCGGTTATGAGAAGACGGTAATTTGTATTATAAAGTCTCATTGTTTTTGAAAGTAGTGAATTCTCATTCTTAATTCGATGTGCTTCATCAATGATTATATATCGCCAACTAAAGCGGCGCAAGGCAGTCTTCTCCTTAATGGCCATTTCAAAACTTGTGACACAAACATCAAACTTGCCAGCAACTAATAAGTCCTCACGAATATGTCTCTGCAAATAAAAAACAAGATGGTGCGTATGGCATGTCACATTAACTAAGTAAACAGAAAAACTATTGATGCAATAAGCCATAGAGATAGAGGCTCACCCGCTCCTCAGGATTCCCAAGAAACTTTACAGCACGCAACAGTGGGCAAAACCGTTTAATTTCATTCATCCAGTTGCCAAGAGTAGATTTTGGAGCAACAACCATATGAGGGCCAGTAATTCCTCTGAACTCGTGCAGATAGCCCATCAGAGATATTGTTTGCAAAGTTTTACCCAGACCCTGTGGTAGAAATGAAGCTTCATTAATATATTGATAAGCAAAACATGATCCAATTGATACCATTCTCATTGTGAAAAGGAGGTGCGGGTTCATGTAGGAAAATAAGCTCAGGTAATCCAAAAAAACATAGTTTAGCACATACCATTTCATCTGCAAGGATCCCATTGATACCATTCTCATAGAGTCTTATAAGCCAATTGAGTCCAGCAAGCTGGTAATCCCTCATCTTACCCTGGATACCTGCAAAAGTAACATAAAATATATATGCTGGTAAAAATAATCACACAAATTGCAAATCAGGCATTTGTACAAATTTACATGGGGTATCTACCACTAGTCAGTCAGTTAGCATACCCATTAGCAGACGGGAAAAAATAAATTTGGCATTGCCCTTTACCTAGATCTGAATTAGGTATCTCACTATCTAACCTAAACATCCACATCAATTAAACTATTGTTCATTCAACTGAATATATTTAGTACACGCACTATGAAACAAGCTCTTAGTGGGAAATGCCAACAGTAAAAAATGTGTTTTATCTTCATATGTTTTGTTGGCACCGGAAAAACAATTTTGACTTGGATATATGACTTTTCCTTTTCACTACGAGGAGAGAATTGTTTCCAAGAGAGCTTCAGAGAAAAGTTCCTTTGACCAGAAACATGAACTCCATACTATATTCACCAATGGATCAAACAGCAAACTCCTGACAATGATCTCATGCATGTGATACAAAGGGATATGAGAGACGACAAACACTTACAAGATGGTTGTGTTAGGAGCCTTGTGTTCCCAGCCAAACAATCTTCCTCCTCTTTAAGGCATTCTTCGTCCTCTTCCTCTTCAGTAACTTTTGAGGCATGGCGACCCCTAAAGAATTAAATGAAGCATGCCATTAGTACAAAAGAGTATGATATTCAGGCAAAATCCAACAATAATACAACTGTAGTGAATACTCATACTGTTTTAACAATCCAATAATAATAAACCTCATTAAATCTAAACTTTTAGTTACACTTTCCTGGATCCATATAGACCCAGTATGTATGTTTACAATTTCATTTGCTCAAATATCATTACAATCTTGTCAATTGCATTGATGCACCATCAATTACTTCAACCTTGTAATGTCAACTCTGATCTATTCTCCAGCCTATATCTTAATGTTTTGTAGGTTCTATTCTGGAGCTACAAGTATAATCATTTGATTTTTCTTTCCAAGTCCTTCAACCTTGCCCAATTTACTTCCAGTTGAACAAAATCTAACTACATAGTGAATCTTAAGTCTCTTCAGGGCCATGTTTGACATATTTATAGCCACGAGTTTTACATGGTTAGCTTTACAACCACAACCAAAAAATAATGAGCATAAAGGGCCTTCAACGGAAAATAAATTTGATCATAAGCACAGTGCATTAACAAGAGTTTTAATTTTTAGGACATAACACTCACCTTCCCTTTGTTTTCTTCTGAGATGAGGATGGATCGCCTTTTGCAAAATGAGCAAACAACTCCGTTTGTTGCAGGAGATACTTCAAGCGTCCCTTCCCTCTATTTTTCTGGCATTAGCATACACGTAATTAAGTTAGACCATGAAAACCATCAAAATGAACTTTCTCAACTCCAGATGTATGACTATCAGACAGATAGAAGAGCAATTGCAGAAATGACAGACCATATCAGCATCAATGGCAGCATTTTGCTCATCAAGAATCTCCTGAATCTTTTGCCTTTTCAATTTCTGCATTTCTTTAAGTCTGGCCTTTTCACGCTTGCTAATTTCGCCATTGCCAGCGTTATTTCCATCCTGAAGGAAGACGTTGAATAATTTGTAAGAACTGCAGCGGACTTGGATATTAAACATAACAGTGCACGGAGAAAGAAAATCATTCCAACTAACATATACAGGGCTTTAAGATAATTTACAGTATTCTAAAACTCCACCATACTCCCCAAAAACTAGGTAAAACAGAGTTGACCAAGTATTTTTGGTTCAGTAGTAATGTACACTTGGTTTTTTATCTGTTATCTATGTTTATAGTTGTTTGAACTTGTTTATTATGTTATTTTTGTTTTAACTTACTAAATTGTTTGAAAATATCTAATTTTGTTACTGCCAATTTCTAAAAACCCCATATTTGTCGCCTTGCCGAGTTTTGGATGATCCCTTGTTTTAGAAGCTTGATGATTTACAATGCTGTTTCATTCTAACAACCAAATAACAAGAGTCCAAAACTGAAAAATATATACTACAGAGAGGTGACAGTCAGATGTACCATTACAGGGCAGGAAGCACTGAGTTTCCAACTTCACAAAACACCATACCACATTCAAAGAATGACAGGAGGCATGTTGCCCATCTCATTATCCGGCATATACAGGAGGAAAAAACCCTAATTTCTTAGTTTTCTACTCATAATCCGGAAAAATGAAAACAAACAGGGAAACCCTAAATCCCTATTACCTTACTCAGTACCTCCAACAACTGAACAGAATTCAAACTCCAGCAACAAGAAAAACATCTAATCGAACAAAACCCTAAAAGCCACCAATCTCCACTGCCCTAAAATTTCATTTCACAACAAAAAAAACTAGCAAAGAATGACAGATCCAAAGCCCGAAAAGCATGCGAGCAAATATTACCTCCTCCTCTTCGTCGCCATCGGCATTCTCTTCAGCGGAGGAATCATTTCCGGAGGCCGGAGAGTTGTTTTCGGCGGCGGGTTCGTCGTCGTCGGAAGCGGCAGAGCGAGCGACGGCTTCGAGCTCCTCTTCATCATCCTCCTCCTCGTTGATCTGCTCATTGACTTGCTCTTCCTCGTAGGAATTGGATTCGTTGGACAGGGCCTCGTCGGAGGAGACCTGTGACTTTGAGGGTTTCGCCATGTCTCTCTTCTTCGGATCGAGGGTTTCGTTTCGTGCGACAAATGGGGAAAGAGAGAGATGGAGAGTGAAGAGGAGAGACGTCAATGTTAAATATACGTGTATAAAGTAAATTTGGGGATATTTTTACGACCGTTAGATGTTGGAACGTGAGATGTGCGGTTCTAAAGACGCGATGCTGTGGAAATGTAATTCCCGCTCTTTGTCATGTTTCCCGCCTTCCGGTGATATATATTCGCAAGAAATATGGTTTGTTTTCAATTTTTTTAAATTTATTTAAAGGGAAATCTCGTCATTTTTTAAATTAAAGTAAAATAATGTTTTTATTCTTTAGGTTTAACGGTTGTGGGGGTAAAGTACCTCAAAACTATAGTTCAAGGAGGTAAAATGATACAGCTTAAAGTTTGGAAAAAATTTAATTTAAATGATTAGTTCATGGTAGTAACATGATGCTCTTATTTTAATAAATTAGAAATGGAAACTAGTGTTTAGGGAGTTCATGGGTCAAGTGATCACCCACTCACACACTTGTAAGACCCGCCCGCGTGACTTGTTACCCACCCATCAATTCACTACTTTCTTGCGGGTCCCACTAGCTCGAGTTGCAAGTGGATTAGATGATAACCGGCAAAAACTACAACCCTTGAATACCATGACAAAACATAGCCCAAAATCTAAATCGGGTGCACTAAACTCGGTAGAGACGCATACTGGGGAAGAGGAGCGACGACAATGACGAATTTCTCACTGATTCAACAACCTTAATGGATTTGATTCTATAATTTGAGAACCGAATTGTTGCTTTACTCATATGATATGAATATATGAGGAGAAGGAGAAGGAACCAATGTGTTGATGTCGGCGCATCAAGCATATTAAAGTTAATTGCTTAATTTTTCCTAAATAATATTCATTAATTCGTCGCCTCAAATCCATAAATGAATTTAGTTCCTCAAGTTCATAATCAGTATATAATTAAACATACTGATACTGAAATTCAAGCATACATGTAATTGATATTAATTGGATAATTAAGCAATTAAGCATGCATAAATAATTCCATAAACATAATGAATAAACATAAACAAATATGAACATAAATTTAATTTAATTTATTTAGGAATTTAAGATACGACAGAAAAGAGAACTTAGAAAGTAAAGCTATAATTAAATTTCCAAATCAGAGAAGTAATACATGAGTGGGCTTGTAACTCTTTTGATTCCCTCTCCTAGCTTGATTACTGGAACTCTGGAATGGCTCTCATACTCATGGGAACTCTCTGACTTGAAGACGCATACGTAGAATGTATTTTCTGGATTTAAAATTGAATGATTTTCCCAAATGCATCGACCCCTTTATAGTCGCCAATTGGTTACAGACCGTGGTCTTGTCGTGCCATGTAATTCTCGCTCACGATTCGTCCACGACGTCTTTTTGTTGACCGATAGGGTGTCCACGGTCGGAATCTTCGCTCGCAAGCTTCGGTCACGACTCGGCAAGACTTGTGCACGTTATGAAGTGGGTCGCGGCCACGGGGGAATGACCAATGGCCACGGGACGCTTGTATATGAGAATCGATGAGCTCACCACGGGGCGTGGCCTTTGTTTCGTCACGAGGCTTTGCCACAGACAGTGGCCCTCGGCTATGAGGTGATCTTCGTTTGGGCTGAAATCGTTGGGCTTCGAGGCTCAAGTTAATGCCCACAGGAGTGGTCCACTTGGCCTCGGGGCAGTCTCTGAATTCGTCCCAAAAATGGTCCAAATGATCTGACTTGATAACCTTTTACCTATGATCAGTAGAGCTTGATTATCAGTCAATCATCAAAAAGTGGCAGACCAGAGGAGGGGGGTGGGGGCAGGGGCAACTGCCCCTCCTTAAGTTCCAAATGTATAAAACCAATATAGCAATTTGTCAAAAGCTAAACTTAGCCCAACGAATCTGCCTATGCTTTGGTATCCACTGGTTCAAGGTTTCGACTCTCACCTTTAACATTGCCTCTTAGTTGACCTTGACGCAGCTACATGTCACTTGTATCTTCATTTCAATACAAATACATTTTTTTTACCATATATAAATTGTAATTCATAAATATAAGCTACTACAGTAACATTTTTATGACCATTTATTTCATACACTATTTTTATAAATGTTATTTATTTAATGCTATTATTTGAGTTAATTAAACATTCATAGACATTATCTTACTCAAATGCCTTTCAAAACAAATATTTCACCATAAATATTTAAATCTTTAAAATTATATATAAGTATATCAAATTTTTACGATTAATTAAATTTTAAACGATATACACCACAAATCTATCAAGTTTTAAAACGTTTATATCGAATTTGTTTCGTCTATCAAACAAGACTCGTCTTTAAATCAAACTCGATTATAACTGACATGAAACAAATACTTATCAAACAAAGATTAAATAACTCGTTAAAAGTTCGACCTACGAACATATAGAATCTTGAAAGGTTAGGGTCGAGTTCAACTTGCGTATTAAACGAGCACAACTTTGAGCTTGAACTAGGTTCGAGCTCAATAATAACATAAAATTGACGTCAAAAGAATTAGTTAAAACTTTCAACCTATTTAATAAAAATTTTGCCCCCTCCCCCTTTCAAAATTTCTGGTTCCGCCACTGTCCTCATATCGGTCGCTTTATAAAAAAATTTGACCAGGGACCTGTTAAGTATAATTACTTAACAAAGTGCATTGTGCAATGTGCTATGTCTAAGGATTATACTATCAGAGACCCCCTCTGATGACCTTAGACGTAATTAATACTTAACTTATTATCATTACAAAATGATAATAAAAGTGTGGATTCATTGCTAGTAGATAATGTAACGTTTACACATAAATGTAATTGACCTAAGACACATTTCTTTCAATTCTTCTAGTAATTGGTTTCTTCGTTGAGATTTTGTGCAGCTGAGGTTTTATGATTTAAGGAACCGGTTGAGACCCGGTTTTGGTTTTTAGGTGCAATTTTAAGAATCATTTATGGGTTTCAATCCCAAATGAGTACTTTACTGAAAACACAAACAAGATTGAAAAAATCTCTCAGCATCCCCCTAAAAAAACTCTCTAGATGTTATAGTGAAACACCCTTCTTCTTCGTGCTTTCTTTGTCGCCGGAGCAGCTGGCCTCTCTGGTCACTCTCTCTTGCGTCATCCTCTTTATTTTTCATTGCTCGTAGCCATTCTGCTATGGGGAAGGATCAATTCTAGGTTGAAACAAAGAACATGGATGGTGGTGGGCGCTCCATTATTGAATTCATTCCGGTGAGGATCCCGAATGGAGTTGTGGCATCAACGTCGTGCCTCCTTCTTCTCCGGTGGGAGGGCCGAATAGAACTGGTCGGGGTCGTGTAGTCGAAGGCTCACCCAAGTAATGAAGGAGGAGAGAAGCTCGTCTCGACAAGATCTGGTTTTCACATATGTGGTTCGAGCTTCTCAAGATCTCTTTTGCTTAAGAGCTCGATGGCGACGAAGGTTGTGGGTGGAGGCTTCAGCACCCTTCGCGGTCTTGTTTCTAGGGTTTGGATCTCCTTCGCCGTCGCCGGAGATGTTTACTGGGTTCTCGGACGAAGGGGGTGAATCAAATGTTGTTGAAGAGGGTGGATCTGTAATTTTCAGGGACCTCTTCGTCGGGAAGCAAACATTGACTCTTCCCCCCTCTGTTGGGACTAGGGTTGTCGATGGGCTTCCCGCCTGAAAAACTCCTTCGATTTATCCTCTGGTGGGGCGGTGAGGTGTTTTCTAGGTGACTCAGCGGAAGATGAATCCACCGAAGCAAGTGGAGCCAGGTTGGAACTCTGAGTCGTGGCGGTGATTGCGTTGATTATCGACGGAGTGCTGGGTTTGCTAGAGTCGGGATGTGGAGGTAGAAGTATGGGTCTTGCTCCTTTCCCGACTTCTTTTGGCTTTTCCGACGATGTTTCCGGTGGATTTAGTGCCTAGATTTGGTCGGTCGGTGTCGCCGGTGCGTTTTTTCCTGGTGAGAGCATCGACGTCTCTTCAACGTCAATCTCTCAAGGTCCGGTTTTGTGTTTTGTGGTCGGATCAGGATTGACTGGGCTGGACCAAATTAAGCCAGCTCAGTTGGCTTTTCTAATTTCAGTTAGTTATGTTGGTTGGACCGATCTAATTTATGGGTTTCCACATTGTGTATCGATTCTTAAATCTCTAGGGTTGGTTTTTTTTTCCTTTTTTTTTTCTTGTAATTTTTCTTTCCCATCGGACACATTTGTAATTTACTGCTTTATGCCAATTAAATTTTATCGCCGATAAAAAAATCAAGTGTTCATTCTTACACCCTCTTCATGGGTTTGCAGAGAGAGTGAGCAATTTGAGTTCTTCAGAAAAATGCCCATATGGGATTCAATCCTATAAATCTCATTGAAGGGTTAGTTGTGGCTTAGAGAGTCTTGGAGCCTGGGATGTATGTCCCTTCCAACTCTGGCTTCGAACCAAAATCTCCTTTCTGGCCGAAATCTCCCTTCCAAACCTAACCACTGCTGTCGCCCAGAAGCCACCCACCTTGAGGGTGCACCTCATATCCCTTACGACTCTGCCCCCTTCTCCGGCCGAGAAGTTGGATGCCTGAACCAACCCAGATCTAGCCTTCCAAATCGCACCGAACATACCTTTGTTTTTGGCGAAAGCTTCGTCGGAACTTACCGACAGGTTGACTTGCCATATCTGGCCCCGCCTTCTCCCGGACGGACGGTTCTAGACGTCGAAGACGAATAAAGCTCCAGCTTGTTGAAGAAAACAAATAGAGACGATGGAGGGTCAATTTTGTCATTTCTTAAATTAGTTTCAATTTTTTATTTACTAATTTGGAAGGACTAATATATTCTTGAAGTTCAAGTATAATATAGTATTGAATATAAAGTGAAATAGTCATTTCATATTTATCAATTAATTTCAACATTTTGAAATATACGGATATTTTAGATTTTTTTACAAATCAATTTTGTTAGATTTAACAAAAGTTACTTTAACTGCGACTAAAAATTTTTGGGGTATCTATAATTTTTTTTTTAAAGTTCAGTATACTAAAGTTAAAATCGGCCAAACTTCAGTATAGTGAACGGTAATTAATCCAAGATTAAACTATCTATATATATATATACACGCAATTCTTGATATTTTGACGCACGTATGTGCATGGTTATCTTCTTTCCGGAACTACATTAATTTGTAGGATTTTTATTAGTATCAACAAAAATTGGAGAGTCATGTATTAATTAGATGATAAGTTATTTGTGGGTACAAGAGTAGTACATATATTGATGTATAGCATAAATTAAAGCCAAATGGCTCCAGCATCAGTGAGCAATCTCTTGAGGGAGCCATTGAGGTGAAGAGTGATGACGGTGTTTGCGGAGCCGACGAAGTTGCCGCCAATGAAGACGGCGGGGACGGAGGGGTTGCAGCCGAGGCGGATGAGGGCCCGCTCGATATCGCGGCCTTGGGGCTCCTCGTCCACCTCGTAAACGGCGGGGCTCACCCCTTGCTGCGTAGAACAGCCTCTTTATGGCATGGCTCATGCAGCACGTCCTCTTGCTGAATATCACCACCGCCCTCTGCGACACCAACCTACCTACTCTATCCATCCCTCTCTCTCTATATATATATATTGCCTCTGATCGTAGCTATAGATGACGTATATATCCTTATATTTGCTTGTGCTCGATCGATCACTATATATATAAAGGAAGAAGCTATAACTAGGCGTGAAAAGGCCAAGTATATATATATATTCTTCTTTGTTTTAGATATGTGATAGTTAACCACTTCAAGTTGTGTTGTGGGCATCCAGAATCTTATTTCTGGATAACCCAATCCTTCACTATCCAAAGGAACCTCATGCACTACATATTATATGCCTTTTCAAAACAGACCGGTACTTCATCATGAACTCATGCATGTATGCATGATCTTGAGCTCAAATTTTAATACGCAACGTTAACGAATGAAATAGAATAGGATTAAAGAGTGAAAAATGCAGATGAAACTTTGATACATCCAAATGACTAATTATGAAAAATCTCATCATCTTAAATGAGGAGTGGGTCCAAAAATATAAGAAATTTGTGAGGAGCAACAATACCACTTAATTAATTTTTGAAAAATGTCAAATAGGGAATTGATTTACTGGTTAGAGAGGAATAAATTTGCAAGTGCATATATATTGTGGGCGAGAATGGCAAAGAGAAAGGGAATGTCAACTTTGTGATGACAGCAAGAAAAAGGAATATTTGGAACGTAAATGACATGATGATGATTACCACTTATATATGTTAGATAAAATAGCGTTACTCTCCCGTTTTGTTGCGTCACAAATTATACAACACATGTCATATCTAAGCTACTTAAAACCGTACCTCCACCATGACACTATGCATCTAATTAACAACATTTAGTAACATAATTATATTTTTTTAAAAAGAAAATGACATTTAAGTAGGCCCAAATCTTGATATTTTGATATAATTTCAAAACAAGTATTACCTGAAATATAACCATGCAATCCAAACAACATAGCTAGATGGATAAACAGAAACTTACCAACCTTGCATGTAAGCATCACTCCATCCCAAAACCAACAAGTTGCATATCACTTCAAACACAAGCTTTAACAATAAATTTGATGAACTCCTAAATTAAAATTGACACTTATAGCACAAAATCACAAACCAGAAAATCATCAAGAAACAAACCTGTCATAGAACACTCTTTGCTGCCCATAAAAATATTGCACACTCTTGAATTCCTCGTCCCATTCCACAACACCATCATCACCAAAAATCTCATTTTATAAATTCCTCTTAACAGAGCGTCTAAAAGCAGTACCATTTGTCCCTTCCACTTAATCTCCACCACCAAGGACTTGTTATCTGCACCACCGCAAGTCCTTCCCTCCTGCAAAGCAAAATCGTGGCATCATTCTTCCTCGACGACAAAGCAGGCCAATTCATTAGAAAGGGGAGAGTTAAGAGAAGAAAAAAAGAGAGACTTGAAAAGACGATTATGTGTTATGAGAACAAGTTAAGGGCAACACACATGCCTTATGCACCGCCGCTATAAATTTCAAGGGCAGTGTTGGTGAAATGGCCCATTGCTTAGGCCAGTCCATTGTTGTTGCTGGGTGTGATCAGGTTGACTTCGTCGAAGTCAGTTTTGACTCAACCTCCCACTGCCGATTCGTGGGCTAGTTATGAGCGTTGATTCATGTTTAATTAATTCGTGGGCTAGTTATGACGTCGTTGTGC
Source organism: Geranium brycei (assembly GCA_036897365.1). NCBI lineage: Eukaryota > Viridiplantae > Streptophyta > Magnoliopsida > Geraniales > Geraniaceae > Geranium > Geranium brycei. Next base: position 4,576 of record JAYMTP010000833.1, on the reverse strand, counting down.
TATCTCATGCGACCGTAAGAGTGTAAAAGCTTAAAGGCGGAGTTGGAGAAAAGCTACCTCTGGCGTGCTTATCTCCCCCCGGAATCAGTTTGCATTTCTCGGCAGCCAAACCTGCCGCAGTCCGAGAAAACAAAGCCTCCCCCATAGTTTCTTTAATCTTCTGATCCTGCACAAGTAGCCCCGTCTTAAAAACAACACATGAGCAGAAGATGGAAAACTGTCTGGATCCTCCACCACTATAGTACGAGACCCCAAAACCTCCATGCCCACGGACAAGATAATATCAAATGGGCAAAATCCTCAAAATGTTCCCCACAAGTGTGCATCGACAGGATACCTCTATCCTCCAAAAAGACAGATGTTGGGATGACCCCATGAACAGTTAACCATTCCAAATATGACGTGCCCAAGGTACCGTTTGATCCTCGCTCCTACATGATATTAAGTCATAACCATGCGCCGCAGTATATCCATTCGGAGACCATTCCCAAACTTGGCGGTCAACCACCCCATCAAGTAGCCTAAAATTAGCCATAACGTCTAGGCACTCTAAGTCACTAGTTTTGTCATCTCCCAATATCTCAAAAAAGGACAGGATCCAACGTGACCTGGTCAAACAGTCTTAGACGAGACAATGACACATAGTACTTAAAATATAATATGAAAATAATGAAGTTGCTCTCACATTTCAAGTCAATGTAATGGAGCGTCACTACGTGTCTAAATATTGAAGACACTTCTCTCCAATCAGTCAAATCTGGTTCTTGTTTCTTCGGCTGTTTGAGATTCTCATCCCCATGTCTCAGAATCAGATTCACCACAACTTCATCGACGTCAGAGGACACAAACTTCACGTCGCCGAGATTGGCTCTGGTAATTTGATTTGATTGCGCTATTTACACTTTGAATGGAAAGTCAGAATTGTGAAATTAGGGTTGTTGCAGGAGGGTCGGCGGTGGTGTTCATACATGGCTTCCCTGAGATTTGGTATTCATGGAGGCACCAAATGCTTGCTGTTGCTGCTGCTGGATTTCGCGCCATTGCTCCTGATTTGAGGGGTTTTGGTTCCTCAATTTCCCATTCACAACAACAACAACAACAACACAAACCATCCTTCAATGACTTTGTTGAAGACACCATTTCCATTCTCGATTCTCTTCATATTCAACAGGTACTCTCTTTCACCCATTCTATTTTCACAAAGAAAAAAGAAAATTTCTTTTAGTAAACTCAAGTACTGAAGCTGACCCATCTGTGCATTTAATTTTTGGATGCAACATCTTATAAGTACTCTAATGTCGATTTATGGTACTATTAATATTTCCTAATTAACTCGTATTGCTATTGCATATGTGTCTGTAAGAGCTAATCTTGTCTTTTGTTTCTTCTTTTGGCCTTTTTTCTATATGTCTATTTATTGTTACCTTCCTTCTCTTCACTATTTGGCAACCCTCAGTTTTTTCTTGGTAATAAGTTTTGTTAACCACATATGTCAACATTTCAGTTGCTCTTTCTTGTTTTCATTGGCATTTTCTGACACAAGTTTCAGCTATCATCCTGTTAATTAAGGAAAAGCATAGGCAATGGAGTGAGCATTATCATATTTATATCTAATGACAAGTTAGTGATAGGCTTTCTTGGTCGGTAAAGATTTTGGATCCTGGCCTGTTTATCTCTTGGCTCTTCTCTATCCATCAAGGGTCTGTGGAATTGTCTCATTGGGTGTTCCATTCTTCCTTCCAAATCCCCAAGGTTACAAGGACCTTCCCGAAGGCTTCTACATATCCAGGTGGAAGGTAATGATTACACTTCTCTTCTCTCGGCAAACTCTTTGTGAAAATTGTTGTTTTAGAGAAACGGTTCGGCTCTGTCTATCCCAAGTTGAATAGGAAGTATCAATGCAGTCATTGTATGCAAGATAGTCTTACATTGATTGTGCTTGTAAATTAGCGCTTATTTACTTTTATCTTTTAAGTTATATGGCAGGGATAGGCTGCATAAATAAATGACTATTCCTACATTCCAAAATGCATTGGGACACCTAATTTGAGCCTTGGAATAATGATAAGATTGCTGATTTGTGACCTTAAGTTCGAGTCGGTTGAACAATTTTTCTGCAAAGGGTAAATCAACAACAGTGAGAATCTTGTGAAATCGGACACCCTTTTTGTTGTTTGATTTGTGTATGATATTATTTGTCGTGAAATAAAATATTGTTCATTTTGAAGATATGATATTGATTTTTGGTTTCAATCATTTGTGTCCATATGTTACATTGTTACCTAGATACAACGCTTTTGCTATCTGGTTCAAAACTAAAAATCATTTTATTAGTTGGGTGTCACCCTAAATTTGGCTCTTTCTCTTCATATATATCCGTTGTGGGTAACCACCATGAGTTGGCCCAGTAGTTTAGGGTTTTGTTAAAAATTCGCTCTCTGAACTCAGGTTCAGGGTTCGAATCTCAACGTGGTATTCGGAGGAGGTTTTAATAATGTTAATTTGTGTTTGTTTCTTGTACTGTTTCTCCAGCCAGTCAAGGTGGAGGCCGTGACTTGCATAAATGTTATCTTGTGTATGCTCAGTCTATGGGTGCGGGGATTGTCCCACCCGGTTTAAATGAATGAATGAAATATTTCTCTTCAAAAAAAATATCCGTTGTGGGTTATGCCTATCGCAATTGCCATTTGGTTCTCTTTTTCCTGGCTGTCATTTGCATTGCCGAACTTAAGAAGCTTAGAGATCGTCATTTTGCATTGCAGGAACCTGGAAGAGCAGAGGCAGATTTTAGTCGATATGATGTCAAAACTGTCTGGAAGAACATCTATATTCTGTTTTCGAGAAGTGAAATACCTATAGCCGAGAAAGATATGGAGATCATGGATTTAGTGGACCCATCCACTTCTCTGCCCCCATGGTTGACTGATGAAGATCTTTCAATCTATGCAGCGTCTTACTAAAATTCTGGTTTTGATTCTCCTATGGAAGTGCCTTACAGGTAAATTTCTCTCTTCGACCATCCACCACACACACCTTAGATCTTGAGTTGTTTATCAGCGCTATTAAGAAAATTCTCTGTATTGGCTTATCAAAAGCCTTGTGCATAGATATAACATTGAATTGGATATTCTGCTCTTGAAATGCCGGACATTATATCTTTGCCTAACAAGTTATCCATGTCGGAATTGATAACTGAAATGTTTAATCAAGAATTGTTCATGCAGGGCAAAGCTGGAAGAGTTCACCATTAAGAATCCGAAAATCGGTTCTCCAATATTGCTGATAATGGGCAGCAAGGACTATTTTCTTAAATTCCCAGGGATCGAGAGCTATATATGGAGCGGAGAAGTAAGAGATTATGTGTCTGAGTTGGACATAGAGTTGTTGGCTGATGGAACCCATTTTATGCAGGAGCAATTTCCGGACCTTGTGAATCAGCTCATCATTAGCTTCCTCAACAAACATGTTAAATCATGTTAGAGGATGGATTCAAATAATTTAATTTGCCTTTAATTTCACAAGGGGCTGGAAATAAGAACTTGCGAGATCTTCACGATTTTTAATTTATATGTTGCTCGATGTTTATTTTAACATATATTTAAATATTGGGGTAATTTTATGTCAGTACCCCAAGTTTGACTCATTTTCAAATCAGTACCTCAAGTTTGAAAAGTTTTTTGCCGGTATCCCAAGTTCAATTACGTTGCACTTAAGGTAACATATGTTAAATCTAACCGAATTGGTATGTGAAAAGTCCAAAATGGCCCTAATGCTTAATTCTCAATTTGATAATTAATTAGCAAATATGAAAATACTATTTTACCCTCGCTTAAACAATAAACTAATGTTATGTTTCAAGGATATATTAGTTTTTCAAATGAAATTTTTTTAAAATAAATTAATTAAAAAAATCCACTCTCTCTTCTAGACCCTTCTCCTTCCCATCACTTTCCTCTCCACCTACCAACCTCTCGTCTACGGTGGCCGTACTCTCCTCCACCTTCCCTCGTTGCATCCTCCTCCCCAATCCGTTTGATTCGCCGCCGTTCTTTCGCGAGTCGCCAGATCCGTATTTTCAAATCTCCGGCAAAACCGACGTTCACAGTGTGCTTCGTGCTCGACGAGAGGAAACAGAGAAGCTGGGGTTCGGGTTCGACTCGCCGGAGGAAGATGGGCGCTTGAGCGATACCCTGCCGGGGCTGGAGCTCTTCTACGCCGTCAACAAGAATCACTCTCGCGCCGTTTTGAATTTGCCGACGTCGTCTACTCTCGGAAGCTTCCAAAGCGTCTTTGTTCCGAGGGAAAATCCTCAAACGTTAAAGATGAGGATGAGACAATGGGCTCAGGTGGCGGCGCGTGGAGCGCGTGAGATTCACGTGCAGCCTGGAGAGATGGCGGTGATGCAGATCTGCCGAAATAGAACCCCTGAGGCTTCACTCGTCGGCAATGAGGTCCGAAATTAAGAGGGTCGGCGCAAAATAGAGTGCCGAAGGTGGATCTGGTCGAAAACGCGTGACGGAAGCTTGGCTCCGCCGGAGACTTGCGGCGGCGTGCGGTGGCTTCACAGACCGGTCGG
>JAYMTP010000832.1:0-28641 GCA_036897365.1 Geranium brycei | reverse complement strand
AGAGGAGGTTCCTTTATATAAGGAACAATAGGAAATAAACCAAACTAGAAAACATAATACGAATAGGAAATCCTGATTTAATTAACTATTCTAACATATACCAGGTAGCATCACAATCACTTAATCAAACATATATATATATATATATATATATAGCAAAGTTTCTACCTCTCTTCCTTAGCTAGCGTATGGGCTCTTGTATACGTGAGAATGTGCCTCTTTAAGTATCTAGATACTGTCTTCATTGTATTCTAAAGAATTTTTAGACTGCATTTAATCAATACATTTTATCTGGATTTAAAATCTCTCAATCAATCTCCAATTATTTGCTCTTGAGTATGTGAGAAGGAGCCATGATGTTTCTACCGACAATGTCAATGTCAATGTTTGTAATGCATACATGCACATTCATGTAGAGATGCATTCCGGTGAGAGCCAAAAGATGTGCGAGAACTGTGAGAACCAATGTAGAGGCACCATGTGACAGGGGGACGGGTTTCATTCTATAACCTAGAGGAGAAAATGTTACTCAGTCGGGGGAGTAGTGTAACGAGGGATTAGAAGAAATTTTTTTCCACCATGTTAGCGTGCACGGCACCATGTGTCGCGCTCTCATGGGTTCGCACCAGATTATCACCCTATTCATGTATGTATATTTGCTGCAGCCAAAAGATGAAATGAGCCTGAAAAGCTATGTTATGTTCCATTTCCATAACAAGCAAAAATACTATGCCAAGTAATATAGTTGTACAGAAAACAAAAACATAGAGCATAACTAAGAATTGTAGCTAAGTAAGGATGATGTACATGGATTCGAACACATGTATATATAGCTGTGGGTGATGCAAAGAGCAGAGCAATTACAATACAATCACGATTTGGTCTTTTCCTTAAATCAGTCCACTTCTGTCACCTCTCCTTCCCTGTAACTTCCCACCCACAAGCTCATGCCATTGCTGTTCCGCGACGGCAACACCCTACAACTGTCCCTCCTCGGTGACTGTAACATCAACACAAACTTGTATTAGAGTTTGCTCGTATGTGTCATCTTGTTTCGAGCTAGAACATTTCCGATTCACGTGCAGAGTCTTACATGCAAAAGATGTGAGTGAAACCCATAAAAGAAAATAGAATTGCAAAAATGTGTCATAAAATACAACACTTTTACAAAATAGTGTTATTTTGTTTGTTAAAAATGACAAAAAGATACTCCTTAGTTTGCAAAATGTATATTCATAAAAATGTCAAAATTACCTCTCTAATTAATATTTTATTTTTTAAAAAGAATTTTCATGTTTTTATCTTTTATTTAAAAGATGTATGATCAAATTTTTTAATTTCATTTTTTAGTTATATTATTTTTAATTTAAAATTGTTTTATCATTCATGGTATAAAAGTCTTCGTTCTTAATTTCATGGGGAATTTTGTTATTTTTATAAAAATACACACGTTTAGTAAAAATAAACAACTGATCATCTCTCTTTTAAAAAATCGTCATATGATGGGAACATTTCCACAATTTTCTCAAAATGATATAGATCATTAAAATATGGGAAAATGACATTTTACCATACCTAACGATGACCTTTCACACTTTGTTACCATTATTTTTTTTTCTTTTTAGTACCTAAATTGTATTTTAGGATATGTTACTACACCTTAATGTAACTATGCTGTTTTGAATAAAATTCAGCAGAAAAATATTTCAAAATACATAGTTGGGTGTAGTAAAGTGTGAAACAATAGTGTAGTAAATATCATTTTCCCTTGAAAAGTCTGTGTATCCGCCCGCTCATATCTTTAAAAGAGTCGAGTTTGATCAACACATTTATATATACATACCTTGTGCCAGCGAAGAGGATCGGGCTTCTTGACGACGAGAACGGCGTCAATAGCCTCGGGGGAGTCCATGTTCCAGCCGCAGAAGGGAGAGGGAGATGGGTGGCGAGTGTAGAGGCCGAAGGTGTGGTTCCTGTCGGTCCAAGTATGGTTCATGTAGAAAATGAAGGGCTTCTGGCAAGGGTGCTTCATGAGCGGCCTGGTGTTGATGGCGTAGGCGGTGTAGTCGGCCTTGGCGTACCAGTTGACGAAGGTGCGCGTGGGCATCTCCAGCTCCCGAGGGGAGATGATCCCGCGCGTGACCTGCACGGTGAACCCCCAGGACACGGACACGGACCACTCGCGCCTCTGGTCGTAGCAGATGGACTGCTGTATAATGCTGGCCGAGTCCATGCTCACCGACTCGAACAGCCTCTTCAGGGACCCGACCCGGTCCGTCCCGGGGAATATGGGCTCCACGAAGTCTAGGTGGTGGAGTGATAGCAGCGGAGCTACTGGGTGCGCTGATAGGAGGCCCAGTAGGTCTCCGTGTACATCGTACTGCACCACAACCATCAATATGTATTAATTACTTGGTGACTTCAACAAATGCATATGTTTATTTAGACACTTTTCACTTAATTTGAAGTTCACTTGTTAATCAAGTTATCCATTAGGCATAATTGATCCCTCCATACCCTTTTGTGATAGTTTTTAAGGATCAGTCGGGTCTAAGCGACTCTCATGTTGCTCTATTCAGGAAGCTCAACGCTAACTCTGAAATTTTGTACCAAAGGAGAGTAGTTAGAATCTGCAAGATGACTTCATCTCTAATACTATCTAAGCATAGTCAATTTTCCACTCACTCATCCACCTTGCTACCTTGCTTCATCTTCAAAATTTTTGTTTTTCTTTTATTAATGTACTTCTCTCTATCTTCTTTTTTCTTAGTTGGTAATTAGTTGCCAGTGTTCCCAATTTTCAATACAGTTCAATTAACTGATAAATATATGTATGTACATAATTTCTCTTATTTATAAATTGTGTATCAAGATTTGGGTTCGATTATATATGTTACGATAAAACAAATATATATGCACGAACCTGATGAAAGCCTAGCTCCTTGGTGAGGGGGATGCCAAGCTCGGTCATGCAGGCGTGTATCCTGTCGTCGCTCCCGTACAACCCAGGGTACCTCTGTATACACCTGTCCTGCATCTTCGACAGCTCCACCGCGAGCGGGTAGCTTATGGCGAACCCCCCGCCCCCAAACGCCATGTTGTAGGAGAATATCATGTTCTGCACGTGGCTCTCGGACGAGCTCCCGACGTAGTACAGCTGGTTGTGGTCGTACTTCCCCAGCGCCCCGACCACGTTGTCCACCACGAACACCGTGTCGTCGTCCCCCATGACGAACCACCTGACGTCATCCATCCCCAGCCTCACCATCTCCGTGACCACCCTCGTTATCCTCAGCGCCGACCTCATCCCTATCCCGTGCGTGTACTTGAACCCCGACGTGTCCCCCGACACCCGCATCTCCGGCAGCCTCCACCTGTCGCTCCCGTTGTTGTTCCTCTCCTCCTCCACCTCCCTGTCCAGCCACACCGCGCCGCGCGTCTCCCCGGGCCTCCACCACACCTTTATGTACTCCTTCCTCGCCTCCCACAGGTTCGACGACGCCCCCAGCCCGAACACCAGGTGCTTCAGCTGCGTCTCCTCCTTTAAACCCTCGCACTCCCACGACGACACTGACAACGATGACCTGTTGGACGCCGTCGTCTTATCGGAAATGTTATTATTATGGGAGGTGATGTTGGGAGTGGTGGTGGTGCTGACATTGATTGTATTTATGTGTAATGAAATGTTTTTATTTTTTTTTATCTGCGAAATAGGAAATCTTGCGATTCTGTCCCTGCCTTCGGGAAACCGTGTTATCAGTGGTGATGAGTGGTTGAAGGTGATGTTGGTGTTAATGTATTTTTGGGTGGCGGAGAGGTGTGGGGGGAGGTTTAGGAGGCGGAAGGGGGTGGGGCAATCGTCGTCGGGGCGGTGGTGGTGGCGGAGGATGATGTGGAAGGAGTAGAAGAAGTAGACGACGGAGAGGAGGACGAAGAGCCAGGCGACGGAGTTTTTCAAGCATAACAAGCGGCCGGGACTCATGTATCTGGAGCTCGACGGTGGGTCCGGTGGGTGTTGAGAGTCGGTGCCCATGGTTTGGTGTGATCGGTTAGGAGGTGGAGAGGTGAGAGGGTATTGGGGTTGGACTCAGCGTTCTTCGGATCGGGAGAGAAAATTTCAAATTTGATTGCGAATCACGCGACCAGCCATTCGGAGGAACCTCTTCAATGGGCTCTTTTTAATGGGCCGCTGGTGTCGGCACGTAGCATCAGGCCCGTTACTCTCAGTATCCGCCCACCCACGGCCCACGTGTGAGGTTTGGATCAGCAGTCACTACTCGAATTAATAAACTGAATAATGTGATGCAAACAATGATTATTTAAGGTTTAACCCATGATTTAAAAGGAAAAAATTGAAATGTGTACCGGCTGAATTTTCAGTTTTAACTAACCTAACCTAATCCAAACCTTAACTATTACTTCTTGATAAATATTTCTCATACATTTGATTATGTATATTCTGTCAACCTTTTAAGAATATGTTGAAAAAGTGTGATATTTATATACACGTAAAGGATTATTTAGATAAAAATCATTATTATGGTAAAAATTATGAACCAATGTCAGCCATATAATTAATAAAATAGAAATCTAACATTAAATTTCAGTTGAGGAAAATATGTTATCATGATAAACTTGAATTTAATTTAATTTATTTATCATAAATTATATATTTTTTTTAATAGCATAAATATGTCTATATTTTTAATTTTAAAATATGCTTAAGAAGAAATAGGCGGTCCAGTCCAATATTCTATAAAATCCGAACAGGTGCCAATTCTTTGGATCAGGGACAACCTAATATAGGAAGCATCAAGAAGCTCATGAAGATGATCTTGATAGCCAAATTGCGAAGGAAGCATCAAGCAAGCAGGTCCCCAGCAAGAAGAAAAAAACAGTTGGGCGAGTAGGACAATACATGAACCACAACAACGAATAAGATGGTTCCCGAGCTACCTCTCTCCCTCAACCTATCTGTTTATCAACTTGTACTCCAAATCACCTTCTTTCAAAGAGTAAATAATTATTTTAAATCAAATAAAATAATTATGTAATCCAGCATTAAATTTCATAACAAAATAGTTGGATTGGATATAACCAAGGTTATGGAACTCGGATCACGAGAATATATCGGTCAGCTGGCGAAAAGGGAGATCTGACAGACTCGAAGAGATCGCATGAAGGTCGCAAAAAGATCGCGGCAAAACGCGTTCTGTAATAAATAAATAGTTAAATATATATAACTCATATTTATTATTTAATAAAGACAAAATGAATGATATTTGATCATTTTGAATTCCAAACTTGTCAATAATCTTGAAATTTCAAACGTGAAATTAAAAGAAGTGAATTAATGGAGGTTTCGACTCAGTGTTGTTGTCGTTGTTTATTAACATAAATTTCAAACCAGAATTAATTAGGTGGACTGAGTAAGATCGAATTAGATCAAACAAAATCAGAATTAATTAATTTGGACCGAATTAGACTGTCATCAATTTGAAATTTGCTGAGTTAACCGAGTTGACCGATAATTTTACAGATATAAACAATTTCTTCTCGAAAAACTTGCAAAAATTGATACATCGTCAGTACTATTGACTGGCATGAAGAATATTCATATCCTTGATGTAACCTTAATCTGGTAAAACGGAAAAGACAAGAAAGTGAAAAGGTTATTTTGGGAAATAGCGATGAAAATGAAAGTGTTAGTGGGTGTTGATTCCGATTAGACATCAGCAGACCAGAACAGAGCAAACCAAACACGTAGATGAAACCATGTCTCTGAATACGATTGAGGACTTCGTTCACGTGGGCTCGGGCCCACCTTCCCTCCCGTGGGCCTCACACTCCCAGCCCAATATTTTCTTTTTCTCACTCATATTTATTTATTAAAATCAACACGTGAATGATCAAAGACACTTATGATTGTACCCAGTTATGGTTAGCAGTATTTTTTTAGTTGTCGTTCTCATATACTCTTAATTAATGAACCCAATTACGTGGTAATCAACAATTTGATCCTTACATCGAACATTTGTTTTAAAAGGGAGGGAGGTAGGTAGTTTATTACGAGTCACGAACTATAATCAATGTTTAGAAAATGATGTGAAAGGAAATGATTAAGTAACGTTGGTCTGTTGGTTGTACACGTGTCAACCAACAGACCAATAATGCCATCCTTTACCTGAAGTGGCCATGCTTTTCTGTGATGCTCTCTTCTTCTTCTTCCTCTTCCATGTTATTATATAGTATCGTATTCTTTTCGGGAAAAAACACAAATTGTTTCAACTTTATAAAAGATCCTTAGCCTAGTAATATACACAATACGCTTATCTTGTCACTGGAGGGACAAGCAAAGCATTGTCGGAACGGTCGGTACAGATCCGACTCTCAACGTGCTTCGGATTAGACGTTTGTTGGGTCTGTTCGTGTTTTTTTAGTTTGTTTGTTTTTGATGATTGGAGAAATGTGTGGCATGTGAGGGATGGGATATGGGAGACCCCTAGCTTTTTTCTCTATCTATTTTCTTTGCAATTAATTACCTTCTTTATCTTCGACCCCTAGCTGTCTCAACAAAGCTTGTTTGTGTTCGGACAGTTTGTTTTTTTTATTTATAAAATCAGCTCTTTGATTTCTTGATTCGATTCCAAACATATAATAGACGACAGCAAAACTCAGCTGGCGGCTTCGCTTCCACTCGTTTTATATCATCAGGTACGCTTTTTTTCCTTCGCCTATGCATCTTTTTCTTCAGCTTGCTATAGCTTAGCTAAAATACTTGAGCTTTGTGTATTTATTGCTATTAAAATTAGATTTTAGTAACTACTTCACATCAGTTTTATTGATATTTTTAATTGTTCATAGGAAATAATCATTTGAGTTTTATAATACACTAATTAAGGTTAGTATTATAAAACTTGATATATCTTTTATCAATTCTTTATAAATGAAATTTTTCAAAGGTCAGTCCAACTATTAAAATAAATAAAAAATATTGTTTAGGCACTTTTAGTTTGCAATATGTAGGTTAAGTTTTCTATTTGTAGGTTAAGTTTTTTATTTAGGGAAAATTGTAAAAAGTCTCTTTATAATTATTTTATGTTGCACAAACTCTCCCTTCACTATATTTTTGCAAAAACTCTCGTTCATTCATGTTCAAATTTGCACCGTCTGTAAAAATTTGTGAAAATTAATGGAAGTATCACTTAATGTTGGACGTTTGAGTTAACACGTTTAGGGGTGAGTATGTTTCTAGAACTGGACCAAACCGGTCAAAAATCAGACCGAAATCTATGGTTCTCCATTTTAAGAACCAGAACCATTACCCGCGGTTTTCGGTTCTCCGGTCCCGGTTCCGGTTCGGTCTCCAGTTCCGTTGCCAAAGTGTCTACCCCTAAGCACGTTTGAATTAACGCTCAAGTGAGACTTTCATTAATTTTCACGGATTTGCATAGAAAATATAAAAATAAACATGAGTAAAAGAGAGTTTTTATAAAAATGAACATGAGTGAATAGAGTTTAAATAAAAATACAGTAAATAAAGAATTTGTACAAAAAGAACATGATTATAAAGAGATTTTTTATAATTTTTTCTTCTATTTATTATAACATTGGCTCACAAACCAAGCCCTCAAACACAAATTCCCAAAGAGATACTGCAGAGATAGTTGCTTGTCCATTGGACAGGGAGAGCACCCCAAGCACCAAACAACTTCTCAATTAATTATTAACCTATACTATATAGCGTATATGGGATATAATTTTAACATATGTCGTGCTATTTTTGTGCAAAAGATGTGATGATAAATCCCAAACATTGTGCTTCTGTGGATTAGAGAAAGCCACAAACAAGTCATGAAGATAGTTCCAAAACTTGTGCACTGATTTTTTTTTATTTAATATTTTGGGGGTAAGATAGAGCTAGTTTCGTTTGCCATCTGTATCCACAGCCAAACAGCTATGGGCATTGGGCTCTATCTATGCCTGTTTTGTTTCTTTTCTTTCCCCGGGACCCGTTTTGATTTAACGCTCCTCCCGGACTTTGTCTCCGCTCTTCCCAAACTACCCTCCCTATTTCCACCCAATTACTTCATCAAACCACACCAAAATTACCATTACACCCCTCCTCTTATTCTTTGCCTATTCTAAATTATAGAGAAAATTGCAAAAATCTCCTTATAATTAATTTTGTTTAACATAAACTCTCATTCACTCATGTTCAATTTTACACGTCTATACAAATTCATGAAAATTAATTGAAGTGCAGCTCAAATGTGCTAACTCAAATGTCCAACACTTCCGTTAATTTACACAGACGGTGCAAATTTAATCACGAACGAGAGAGTTTTTTAAAATATAAGTAAAAGAGGATTTTGTGAAAGAAAAAACACAATTATACAGGACAAGTCATTCCCTGAGTTTGTAAGAGTGTATCGGGTTGGTTCAGGGTCCCACATTAGAAACATATAGCATGATGCGCCTCACCATCACAAACCACAGCTCAAGATAGTGTCTATAGATATTTAACATCTAATCCGTTTCTCATAACTGATCCGCAATTCTCGACCGCAGATTTTTATAAATGGAGGCATCGCCGGACACTTCGCCCGCCGGCGCCGGGCGCCGGATTCCGAACCTGCCGAGAGACTCCCGCGACTCGCTCGAGGTCTTCAACCCCTCCGCCGCCTCCTACTCCTCCTCCTCCCGCCCGGCCAACCCCGTGTTCCGCCCCCAGCCCACGTGGCAGACCTGGAACAGCCAGCCCGAGCCCGACCCGAGGTCCGAGGAGATCACCTCGTGGATGGCCCTCACGGGCCCCAAGCCCAAGGCCGCTGACGCCTCCGCAAGGAAGTCGCCGGACGGCACGGCGGCGCAGAGGGCGGCGGAGTGGGGGCTGACCCTGAAGACCGACACCGAGACCGGCAAGCCCCAGGGCGTCACCGCCAGGACCTCCGGCGGCGACGAGCCCAACAACAACAACAGGAGGAACTCGAACAACTCGGTCCGGACCTCCGGCGAATCCTCGGACGACGGAGGGAAGGAGAGGGGGTTCCCGAGGGTCTCGGAGGATCTCAAGGACGCGCTGTCCACCTTCCAGCAGACGTTCGTCGTTTCCGACGCCACGAAGCCGGACTACCCGATCCTCTACGCCAGCGCCGGCTTCTTCAAGATGACAGGCTACACCTCCAAAGAGGTCATCGGAAGGAATTGGTTCGTAATTAATTAGTCTACTCTTTTACCCTAATTAATTAGTTTTGTAACTGTCATAACGGTCATTTTCAATTTGACCCGGACCCGGTGCCCAGCCGGTTTTTACAAGGATCCGACACGAACCCGGAGGACGTGGCGAAGATTAGAGAAGCTCTGGAGAAAGGAACGACCTATTGCGGGCGGTTGTTGAATTACAAAAAGGACGGCACGCCCTTCTGGAACCTTCTCACCATTTCGCCCATCAAAGATGAAAATGGAAATGTTCTCAAGTTCATTGGGTCAGTTTTTCTTTTTTCTCCAAATAATTAGAGTTTTTATTTCTCCATCATTTTTAAATAATGTGCTCAAATAGATACAATAATTTCCTGAAAATATGATTCCTTGAAGAGTATGTGCGTGGGGGCATAGCCAAAAGAGAAGAACATGGGTGGAGTAATATTGGGCCATCAGATACCCCAATAATTTATTAAAAAAATGGGCCAACAGAATTTATTCAGATTTGCTGTATCATGTATGTAAGCTGAGATTCAATACTCCAATTGATGTGAACGGTCCCACGGACAACGCAACTTCTTTCGATAGTCAGTTTTTGTTCACGACAAAATAGAGAATAATAATGATTTCTTTTTCTTTTCCTTTTGAAATTAATTTGGTCACTTCATTTTAATGAAGAGAAATTGAGGATGTGTTGACATGGCAGGATGCAAGTGGAAGTGAGCAAACACACGGAAGGATCCAAGGAAAAGACGATCCGCCCCAATGGACTACCCGAGTCCTTGATCCGCTACGATGGTAATTTATTGAGATCAAATAATTAAATTTAATAGAATGAATCGTGTCAGATTATAAAATTATAATTATTCATCTAACTATCAGATTTTTTGTTGTTGAGTTTGTTCTCTAATATGGTATTAGAGGTAAACATCAATTACGGGCAACTTTAATTTTCAGTTGAGCTGATTCTCTAATATGAATAAATATTTCAGCTCGTCAGAAAGATTTAGCCGTGAACTCGGTGACGGAGCTAGTGCACGCGGTAAAGAGACCCCGCGCGCTGAGCGAATCCGCAAGCCACCACCGTCCGTCGAGGAAGAGATCGAGTAGCGGCGCGAGAGAAGACGAAAGAGCCGAAGCACTAGCACGAAAGGGCTTAGAGAATGTGGGTCCTCATCGGAGGAACTCGCACGACAGCAATAGCGGGAAGAGCAATAGGAGGTCATCTATGCAATGTATCAGTGAAGTGCCAGAGAAGAAACCCAGAAAATCTATCCGCTTCTCTTTCATGGGGGGGAAAAAAGACGAAGGTGCCATGGCGGCGGAGCAAGCGTTGAACGAGCAAGTGGCAATGTGCGACGAAGACGAGGATGAGGAGGATGAGAGCAGCGAGGACGAGAGGCCGGAGAGCATGGACGATAGAGTGAAGCAGAAGGAGAAGAGGAAGGGGATAGATTTGGCCACCACACTTGAGCGTATTGAGAAGAATTTTGTCATCACCGATCCTAGGCTTCCTGATAATCCCATTGTATGTTTACTAATACTTCAAATTCTTGTTTTTTTTCTATCATCAAATTAGAAGAGCTAATCATTGTTTTGGAATAATTATTTCAGATATTTGCATCGGATAGTTTCTTGGAGCTCACAGAGTACAGTCGAGAAGAAATTTTGGGAAGGAATTGCAGGTACTTATATTTACTTACTATTCAACCCCTATGTTATTATATTCTTTTCATGCTTAATTGTGTTGTTATATGATGACCCTGAAAAATAAACTCAGTATATTTATATACAGAAATTAGGTATATCATAGGGTGTGTATTTTAGACCTGCAACCAGAATTGAATTAGAACTATAACTGAATGTCGAACCATAATTGAATTGGAATCGAAATTGGAGAATTAAGAACTGTGATAACCGTTCCACTTCAAGTTCTTGAATTGAAAGAACCGAAGAGAGAGTGAGAGGAAGAGAGAGAGGAGGAAGGGAAAACAAAGGTCAAATGACACAATTTAAAATTTTAAATGACACCATTAACAGTATTTTAGTCGTTTCACATTTAAAACTAACTGAAAAGTTAACCAATTATAGATATGAGAAAAAAAAATTAGTACACCCTCACAATAAAAATGAAGTGAGACTTATGTTAAGCCAGTTGTAGTTTTTTGAGATTGTGAAATTATTTTTTTATTTTATAAATAAAAAACAGGTTATTCAAATAATTCATTATAAACCAACAAATTAAAATGCCGTTTTGAATATTTTATGCTACAGAGTAAAACAAGACGTTAACTTTTCTTTACCACAGCCAACTAAATTTCTAAAAAGCTAATTAATTAATTAACTAATTGGATTCTATTATAGTATTTTAACCATCGTCTGCTAGTGTAATTGTATAAATGTGTTGTTGGAAACTGTTGGGGTCTAGTGGAAAATTTTCAGGATCAGAAGATTATATTTCTTCTAAAACCCCCAAATCAAAATTAATAGATTTCTAAACCCTAGCCCTAAATCCCCAATCCTGGAAAAAGCTCCTGCTCTGAAATCTTCAGCAAATTGAAGCTGTGTTTACTGTTTAGCAATTGGTGATTGATTGATGCGTACAAACACTATGGTGTTGTTGTGATTTTGTTGTTTTCTGATAATTTGTATCACTATTGATTTGGTGCAGATTTCTCCAAGGACCTGAAACTGACCCAGCAACTGTGAGGAAGATCAGAGATGCAATTGATAACCAAACAGATGTTACTGTGCAGCTCATTAACTATACAAAGAGCGGTACATTTGCTTAGCTATTTTCTTGTTTCTGAATTTTGTGTCGCTTCTTGAAATTTATGGCTTTCCTTGTTAGTTCTAACACTGTATGTTCGTCCTCTGAAATAATTGTTTGTGAGGTTTTTAATGAAAGAGAGTACATACACCAAAAAGAATGTGATGAAAGAGAGCACTCTCTTTCATTAAAACAATTATTTCGGAAGACGAACATACACCAAAAAATGTAATGAAAGAGGCACGTTTCAGTGTGCTCTCTTTCATTAAAAATCCCACAAACAATTAGTTCAGAAGACGAACATACACCAAATAATGGAATGAAAGAGGGCACGCTGAAAACACCAAAAATTTATAATATGCAACATGAGCATGGTCAAAGTACATATAAACTCCCAGTTTTCCTAAATTTGTCTGACATTTGTATAAGTTGCTACATATAATGAAATGTAAGTAAATGGTCTAGCTCTTTGCAATAGTAGTTATGAACTTGAGCCTTTTGGCGCTACCTTTAATTTCTTTTCCTGATTATTGGAAGCCTTATGAATCTAGGTAAAAAGTTCTGGAACCTGTTTCATCTACAGGCTATGCGTGATCAAAAGGTAAGATCTTGAATAAATTTTGGAAGTGAAAACTTAACACTGTGACTTGTTTAGTATTGACATTTTCGATTTCAACTTGTTTTTGTTAACAGGGTGAAGTGCAATACTTTATCGGAGTACAGCTAGATGGCAGTCAACATGTCGAGCCCCTTCACAATTGCATCCCAGAAGAAACTGCCAAAGAGAGTGAAAAGCTGGTTAGGCTCCACTTATGCTTCAGTAGCTACCTTTTAATTTTCTGTTTTGAGTTCGTGTGGGTCTTAATTTGATTAAGTACTCTCCTCTAAAACTTACACTTCTTCGATTTGGCAATTGATGTTGTAATTCTAGTTTATTAGAGAATGGTAGGCACATCTTTGGTATTGTTCACTGACGATGACATGTAATATGTGTGCTTGATTTCCAAAATTAGGTGAAAGCCACTGCAGAACATGTTGATGAGGCAGCAAGAGAGCTTCCAGATGCCAATTTGGTAAATTCTTCATGTCAACTAACATTGTAGTAGAAGTTTGTTTCACTCAACAATCAGATACCGACTCGTTTGCTTTTTACAGACACCAGAAGATTTGTGGATGAACCATTCAAAGACAGTTCATCCAAAGCCTCATCGGAAGGATAGCCCCTCCTGGAGAGCTATACAGAAGGTACTATGTCGTTTGTGTATTAACGCAACGCTTAAGTTTATAATATCTTAAAACCATGATTTATGTTGCTGGTGTCTTGCATAACCTGAATTTGCAGATACTTGATTGTGGAGAACAGATTGGTTTAAAACACTTTAAGCCAATAAAACCCTTGGGATCTGGTGATACCGGAAGGTCTGTATTTTTCTCCTCATTTTCTTCCCTTTTTTGGTACGAAATGCTTAATGCTCAGTATTATGAGCGTAAACATCAAGTCCTAGAAAATATTGCCATCACGAAACCTTGAGCTTGTTAACTTTAATGTTGATTTACCATGCTAAGTTCTTATTTCTGAACGAACTAAATTACTTTTGTTATGCTCGAAATATATATGTTTGGATTTTATAGTTGATGTTGTGAGATACAACCTCATCTTGTGTTCCAATACAGCCAAGTCCATTTCCATAATTTTCTCTTTACTTTGGATTTCATGGCAGTGTGCATCTGGTGGAGTTGTGTGGAACCAGTTTGCAGTTTGCGATGAAAGCTATGGATAAAAGTGTTATGCTCAATCGTAACAAGGTACTAAAATCGCATTACTTCCTATAGTTTTCTAGCAATAGATTATGAAATGGTAGTATATGAGCAATGCCATTTTCTTATCAAGTCCTTTTGTGCAGGTGCATAGAGCTTGTGCAGAGAGAGAAATCCTCGACATGTTGGACCACCCTTTTCTTCCTGCACTATATGCTTCGTTTCAGGTTTGGAATTTCGGTATTCATATCAGTAGAAAGTAGCATAGAAACTGCTATGAGCTGAAGAAGTTAAATTGATAGTTCAGTTTCTTAGTCATCCGGAATTGATACGTACCCTTTGACGTTTCTGTTGCATTTATTTCTAGTAATAGTAAAGCCAAAAGATAGATTTGAAGATAACTGATTAAGGGAATTCATGTATTTGGATAATTTGCAGACCAAAACACATATTTGTCTGATAACTGATTACTGCTCTGGTGGAGAACTTTTCATGCTTTTGGACAGACAGCCCACAAAAGTCCTCAAGGAAGACGCCGTGAGGTAACGCTGAGTAGTTCTTGATCATAGAAATTAGAAACCAGAGAACTGATTTAATGTCGCAGTTGCAAATATTTCTGTTTTGTCTGAAACTGAGCTTCATTCTATTTTATGCAAGTCAATTACATCTTTTGCGTTTATTTATGCTGATTCATTTACGCCCCTTACAAAGATTATTATAGAAAATGAAAAAACAGATGACGGGTTGTTTTATAAGGTTGCTTCTGCAGAAAAATATTTCAAACATACTTTCACCTTATAAGATCAAGGTTGCGGAGTCCAGTTTTTATCCTTAGTTTTTGAAATTCCTCTAGTGTTATGTGAAATAACAATTAATTGTTGATTTGCAGATTTTATGCTGCAGAAGTGGTTATTGCGCTGGAGTACCTTCACTGTCAAGGTAAAGTTCATCTCACATTGTGAAAGGCACTTTTTCAATATTAAGTCACAATCAGTGACTATCAAAATATGATAAGTAGAAAGCAACAACCATGTATACACGTTCTGTAATTGCCCTTTATGTTTTTGATTGTGTTCCTCAGGAGTAATATATAGAGATTTGAAGCCTGAGAACATTTTACTACAGAGCACAGGGCATGTGGCCTTGACGGATTTTGATTTGTCATGCTTGACTTCTTGTAAACCTCAGGTATCTTCGCTCTCCGAAGGCACAATTCCTCTTTTTCCTTCCTATACAGTGTGTGTGTGTGTTGAGTTGCATTAAGGTGGTTTGTGATGCTCTCTTGCAGCTTTTAATTCCAAATTCAAATGAAAAGAAAAAACACAAAGGCCACCAGAAAAACCAACAGACCCCTATCTTTATGGCTGAACCGATGCGAGCATCCAATTCTTTTGTTGGCACTGAAGAGTACATAGCTCCGGTTAGTCTACTTCTGAACCTCGAGTCTTCAATGTTGTCATTTCTCAAAATTCCCTTGTCAAGTACAATTTTCTTTTAACTCCTTGCAGGAAATCATAACCGGGGCAGGCCATACTAGCGCAGTCGACTGGTGGGCTCTTGGTAATTTTCTACTCCAATACCTAAGTAACGCTTATAGAGATGCATATAAAAAGCATTGTAGCGTTTCATTTTGAATCACTACTTTTGTTAAATGGCTGCATTGTTTGTACAGGCATTCTTCTATACGAAATGCTTTACGGGTACACGCCATTCAGAGGAAAGACGAGGCAAAAGACATTTGCAAATATTATTCACAAGGATCTGAAATTTCCAGCAAGTAAATCGGTGAGATCATAATCAACAACTCTTTATCTCTGTCATCACAATACATACTCTTTACATAAATCTTTAACGACGAGGAAAATTGTACTGGCAGGGAAGTGTGAGCCTCCATGCAAAGCAGCTTATGTACCAATTGTTGCACAGAGATCCCAAACACAGATTGTGCTCTCGTGAAGGCGCGAATGAAATCAAGAGTCACTCATTTTTCCGCGGTATCAACTGGGCTCTAGTTCGTGGCACGGTAAAGATTACAAATCTATAAAAACACAGAACAAATATCCTCAACTTCACATATACATTGTAGTGACAAATTTTTGTGCATGTGTATGTGTATGTGCAGAAGCCGCCGGAGCTTGATGCTCCTCTGTTTGGGACAAATGGAGAGAAAGAAGCTGAAGTTGTGACTCAAGAAATGAAAGATCTACAAATGAATGTTTTCTGAAAGGTCTCTTTCTCTCTCTCTCAACTGAATCTGATAACATTCTTTTTCTTGTTATAACCTATGTAGTGTCTGTGTGTGTGCTGCAGATTTAGGCGTGTCCATTTAGAAACAGCATTAACCAAAGAGCTCGTTTTGGATGGGAATAAAGATTTCATCATTGTATAAGGAAAGGTTGTTTCTCGATCAAGTTTGAATACAACATATTTATGCTTTTGTAGATTGCAAGGGTTGATATTGTGCAAGTTTTGTTACTATTGTAGATTAATTCATTCAAAATTCGCCTCTCTGTGTTTAAATATTTTAGTTCAGTTCAGTTCAGTCGTAAACGTAGACTGTTAATGTACTATTTAAATAATATAGCTGGTGATCTTTATTATCTTTGAGTTTTCTAAACATCTCGATGACTCTAAATTCCAATTTTGGTCTAAACATAAAATTGAAGTTATAATACTGTCATAAATGAAGAGAAAAGAAACTTTACTGACTATGAAATATTCACACTGCTACACCAACTAATTTTTTCTTTTTATAATACTTTAACTTGTATTTTAAGCAGTGTTCTAAAAAACGGCATAGGCAGCGCCTAGGCGCTGATTTTGGTTTTGCCGTTCAGTTTTTCATTAGTCGAGCGGTCAAAAACGGTGGAGGCGATTAGGCGGGCTAGACGGTCGATTAATCGGCCCAGGCGGGTTAGGCGGCAATTAATCGGTCCAGGCGGACCATCCATAGAGAACAAAATTGGACCACCAACCCAAATCAGATCTAAAACAGTCACAATAACAAAATTAGCACCAATTGATCAAATTCGAAAACAATACTCAGAAACTCAAATGATGAAAATACGCTAAAAGCCTCAATCTTGAACCACAAACCTAAATATATATTTAGTTTTCAATTAGTAGATCTATATGCAAAATTCATCGGTTGATTCCTAAAGTGTTGAGAAATTAGCTTGAAAATTGGAGAGCAACGAGTGTTTGGGACTGGTTCAAAAATTGATTGGAGTGGAGAAGTAGAAAGGAAGAGAGTCAGTTAAGTTGGATGAAAAAATAGTAGTGTGTGATTTTTTGGTAACGAGGTGACCCTAGAGTCCAGAAGAATGTTTTTATATATCACAATTCATTTTTATATTAAAAAAAATACAAATCCGATTAATTCGCGCCTAATCCGATTAATCCCCGATTAATCCTTTCGGGGTGTTGTCCGCCCGATTAGCGCCTAGCGTTTTTTAGAACCTTGATTTTTAAGACAAATGTTAGCATTATGTCATATTTAATGTCTGAAATTGGTCACTTGTTGATATGTGATATTTTCATTAAAGAAAATCTCTAAACTACCTAGGGCTGCTCATTACCGGTTAACTAGAACCAGTGACCGAAACCAAAACCGGACCAGTCATCTCCGATTCTCACAATCCAAAACCAGGACCAAACCAATAATAATTAAAAACCAAACTTCCGGTTAACCAACAAATTCAACCGGTTTTTCCGATTGACATGAAAGCCAAAAACAATCTTATATATTACACCAAAATGGTAAATATTAAAGATTTAAACTGTAGTCATTTGCTCTAATCCAAAGAGGATAAACCAAAGATTGGTGATGGAAGAAGTAAAAACACTTCTTATTTATAGAGTAGAAGAGAATAATTTTTTTTGATGTGGCCGATGTGGGACTTTGAATGCAAAAATTTGAAATATGAAGTGTTTGGTTCAGTAAGACATTTAATACGTATCTAACACACCATCAAGTTCAAATATAAATAAAGCATGTATGAATAAAATCAAAGTTGGTTAAGTAGTTATGGAGCTAATCTCATACCTGAGGATGTCAATATTGGACCACTACCGGTTCGTCCGGTTAACCGCAGTTTTAACTGGTCAAAACCGGAAACCGAACCGGGCTAGTCCGGTTTGCATTACAACCGAAATCATACTGGTTTCGCCCGGTTTCGGTTTTGTCGGTTCTGGTTCTTCCGGGTTCCAGTTGGTTTCTCAGTTTCCGGTTTGATTTGAGCACCCCTAAAACTACCTCTATCTATTGTATGAATGAGCAACCTTCTAATTTAGGGTTCATTTATGCCATTGTTGAATTTGAAGAGTTGGAGAAGATGAAGTTCGTCAGGGGAAGGGATGATGTGTGAGTGTGAAGTTTATTTTCCTGTAAAGATCTCGTGAACAATCTGAAATCCCAGTCATCAAAAACCACGTTCCATAACAATTTCTTCCCAAAGAAAATTCTAAACTAGAAAGGCCCTAAAGTTTAGATTTACAAACCGAGTAATTTTATCAAGAAACAAACTGAAACTGAGCACTATTTCAAACATAATCCAACTAAACCATAAGATTAAACATCAAACTACTACATGCATCTAATTCTTCAAATCCTAAACAACAAGAATCCTCATGTGTTTACCTCATGCATTGTTCCACAACCGGTAATCTTCGCTTTCGATGTCGCCGAGCTCTTCTTTCCCATTAGGCAAGCAAATCGATCCCTATCTCCGGCGAGTTTCAGTCGTTAGTAACGTCTGGTTTGGTCTTTTGGTGATCTTATTTTACGATTATCTATTATAAGACTTTTAGTAATGAGCCTACTTTTTCTTCTGGGATCTTCTTATAATTTCGGCTATATGCTCTCTTTGTTACGAGCAAATGACATTTCTACTGATCAGACTCTTAAATTCTTTTTACAATGGTCGAACTGTCCATACTGACTCTCGATGTTTTCATACACTTTTATGCGCTTGTTCGGATTTTGTACTTGGTTTCTCTACTCCCTGTTTACTAATAAAATTTCCCTTTGTTGCTGATAAAATTTTTTTTGAACTCAACTATTATATGATGAAGCAAGACATTACCAAATTTGGGATTAAGAAAATAATAATCATAGTTAAATGTAATAGAAAGTTCTTTTCCCAAATTTTAATCTTTTAATTTTTTTTTAGCAATTTTAGGAAAATAGCAATGCAACTAAAATTGGCAGGGACAGATCTCAATCAGGTGATAATGGGGTTAGAATAGTTTTTTTTTAATAGGTGAATTGTATCAAAATTTTGGCCTTGACTACTTACACAGCCCCAAACTTATGATTCTTAACAATTTTTAAGTTTATTGTATCAATGCTCAGACTCAAGACACACCCTTATGGGAGGTCGAAGATGGAGACAAACATGATTCTGCGGATTGAAAATAAGAGAAAAACATAGATGTTGCTGTGGGGAATTTCCAGATCAATGGTTATGCCTGGAGCTGGAGGTACATCTGTTTACTATTTACATGTACAATTATTGATTGCTTTCAAATTTAAGGATGCCTAGTATCATCCTTTCTTCTATATTTCGTTAAATAGAGATATATCTGATTCTTTATTAGCATTCTTTTCTCGTGCCATGCTCTCTGCGTTCAAGCTTTGTTTTATATATGATAGCTACGATCTATTACTTATTTACCAGTCATTTCTGTAGTTTTAATCAAGAATTTATATGGAGGCTGGATATGGCTTCCTGGGTTTTGTCTGACCTTTTTCTCCAATTGATTTTGGCACCTAGACTGGTAATTCGAGAACCCTACTCAGCATAGATATGTTATTGATAAAGAGATTTCATTCACAAATCTAGTGTTTATTTATTATTGGTGTATAGTTGATATTCTACTACACAACAAGTGAATCCACAATGAGTTTCCTTTTTATGTCATTATCAACAAACACACAAAAACAAATACAACAATGTGAATGTGAAATTATTTTGTGCCAGCCAAAAGGGCCTGTGCTTGCTTCTCATAACGGAAATTTGAGGCCTTTGAGTCGTCTGCAGACCAAACAAAGATACCATGAAGTTTCCCCTGCTGTTTGAGCTGAGTGCAGGCTTTAAAGAATCCATTATCGGGTTTTAGACCCCCGCTATCATCTGTCCCGAAGCTTGCTAACACCTTACCATCCTTGTAATTAGAGCTCTGGATGTCAAAGTAGTGCAAAAATTGAGAAACAGTTGTTCCCTTGTCATATGCATAGAACTGAAAGTTAACATAATCTATCAGATGCCCGTATTTTCTCCACAGGGCCAAGTAATGTGGCTGAACCGAGTCATTCTCAAATGGCGCTATCGATGCAAACGACACAATCTCGTGCTGTTTGAGGTAGAACAGAAGTTGACCTATGCACTCTGCAAATATATCAGGTTCTGCTTCTGGTGGGAAGTGTTCATAGTCAATATCGATACCATCCAGACTATACTGCTTTGCTATCTCGGTTATTGAACGAATAGCGTTTCTTACCCATGAGTTGATTGATTTCGGGGTGAAGTTTGCTTTTTTGTTGTTACCTACCGTATCGCCCCCGAGACTCATAGCCACCTTGACATTCGAATGCTGGCCCTTGATGGAGGAAACGTGAGACGGGGTGAGCCTGTCCGTGTCCCAAAAGACATTGAAGTCGCCGTTGGTAGGAGAAGGACTGGACGATAAGGTTGTGTAGTCGATGGCGAAGGAGAGGATGAAGTGGAATTCGACTTGAGAATTGATGGGTACATCTGAAAACGTGACATGTTTGTCATCGGCTCCTATGTATTCTCTGAAGAGTTTTGAGTTTGCCTGGGTTGATGAAAAAGCATTGGCGAGAACTTGTAGAGTGAGACAGAGAAAGAGCTTGCGCGAATCCATGAATCTCATAAACTATTAGATTCTTGTGCGTTGATCATGTTGTTTGCTCTTGTGCAGGTGCCTTTAAATATTCTCCACAACATATTTTAGTGCACAAGGTTGTCTTGATTCCATTGATTAATTTATTTCTACGAGGAAGGTGAATTGTTTTCGAGCAAGCGTCTCCTTTCCCTCATGGCATAATAGGTCTAGCCGTTGGTTTCCAGTTGATTATACACTTGAACAGAACCAACACTAATTATTTAATAGCTATAACTGTTTCATGGGTTAGTTCTGTGTGTTGATATGTTTATTGCTGACTTTCTGATGATAATTTAATTACAGAGCTAGTGAGTTTTAAGGATATGCGCTCCCAATTCCGTACAAGATGGTGAAAATGGCACTATAATATTTGCAGGCCAACATAGCCAGGACAGGACGGCAATACAACAACCAAGGTGAAGATCTTAAGAGATTTTGCGTACATGTCAATGCTTTTGGCCGACTAATTTATCCATTCTAATTGAAAATAGGCAGTAGAAACAATGACTGCTGAAGAAGGGTGACACGACCAGGATTCTAGCTGACACGACAAGGATTCTAGCTCCTATAAAGGCAAGCCTTACTCCAATTCCAAATTTGGTACTTGAATAATTTTCTTGTTCTTGTGTGACAATAATTTTCTGTCTCTATGTAAGACAATTGTGATACAACATTCCCTTTTGTCCTGGTGTTTGTTTAGCTGACAGAAGAATTTGGCATTATTATGGGCTTCTCACTAAATGTTCATATGTGAATAGTACAAAAAGAAAACTGTAGTATTTTGGTTTCCACTTGAAAAAAAAATACAGGGATTAATGGTGAATAAGCACACAAAAAAATAAAGGTCATAAAACCATAACATGTAACATAAATAAAAATCCGAGGGCAGTATCTGGTAAGAGTGCCATGTCTGTCAAGTGTCAACACTTGGGAAGGTCTGCTGGAGGAGGAAGCAGCTTCTCATTGGGAAGCTTTCCATCTAAAACTAACCAACCCATCTTCAAGCCCCAGCTTGTGTGGATTTCCAGATGGCAATGCATGAACCAAACCCCTGTCATCACAAACAAATCAGCAACCAAACACAGTGCTTAGCTGATTCAAGAATCAAGATAGAGATTGAAACTTGTTTCTAATAATTAGTTCAGTTTTTTACCAGGATTGTCAGCTAGGAAGCGTATAGCAGCCCAGCCTCCAGAGGGCACACCCACGGTGTTCCTTTCAACAGGGTCAATGAGATTGAACTTTGCAGGGTCCTTGTTAGCATCAAAGTTGCCAAAGCCCTGGCCAACGATGAAGAAGTTGAAGCCGTGGAGATGGACAGGGTGGCTCTCTGCACCAAGGATGCTCGTGTCCTGCATGATCAGCTCGACGCTGGTGTTATAGGGGAGAACCACAAGCTTGGTTCCATTGCCCACCATAGTATTGTTCGGTGGCGTGCCTGTATAGTTGAATGCGAATTTCGGGCTAGTCGGGAAATTGGAGGAGTAGACGCCATTTGACCGCCCTGAGAAGTGGGCTTGCAGCATTGCCGTTGTTGGAAGAGCAAAAGATATGTTATTAACAGAAGCTGCAAACATGGTTCCATTGGGTCCTTGGCAGGTTTGGTTGCTCTGCTGGCATGGGGTTGTTCCGAGGCCTATTGTGAAGAAGAAGCGCTTATCGACAGTTTTGGGGACATTGACTGGGAACTGGGCAGTGTTCAGGCTGCGGAGTTTGGTTGTGAATTTTGTCGCAAAGGAAGTGTCATTGAGAGCTGGCAGACTTGGTTTGAATAAGGTTAGTTTCTTTGCTGAGGCAGTTGAATGGAGGGTTTGGTATTTCAAGACACCAGCAACTGTGGAGTTGTCGAATGTGCCTAGGCCGGTGACATATGGCCTGGCTGTCATGAGGAAAGTAGCGTTTGGGAAGCGGGGCTTGGTCTTGAGAAGAACATTTGTGGTCTGTCCCGGAGCAATGAGGATCGTATTGGTCGCAAAGGGTTTGACATACAGAGCATCTGCTTCAACGACTGTGAGGCTGTGGTTGGCGATGCTGAAGAAGAGTTCGTCGTTAAGTGCAGCGTTGATCAGGCGGAGAAGGTATGTCTTCCCTGGTTTCACTTTCAGCTTGAATGTGTCTGAAAACCCATGTACAGAATTAAATCAAAATATTATTGAAAATCTCCAAAAAATAGCTTAAGAATGATATGAACCTTTTGCAGAACAGTTGTATAAAGGCCCTGGAAGCCCATTCATTGTGTAGGCATCAGAAACATTTGGACCGCCACCGGTTTGGAGGGCTTGGTTAATGACTGCCTCAGGATCCGCATTCCACCACTCCCCTGAAATTTTAAGCAAATGGTATAGTGTAAGACTATTTTACAAGACAACCCTTTTTGCATGTTTTTTTTCACTGCATGACTCTTAGGTGAATAGTGTAGTTACCGAAGATTATGGGAACTTCCTTGTAGGGCTTCTTAAACGGATATGAAGAGTTGTGCTTGGGGAAAATGACAATTGGGCCGTAGAGGGTAGCTCTTAGCCAAGAGATATGTGCATGCCAGAAGAGAGTGCCTCTCTGGCCAACAATGGTGTAGTTGTACACATAGCTCTGCCCTGTTTGTATGGGGCATTGAGTCACATATGCAGGTCCATCAGCCCACCCGCTCTGAATCTGCCGAATCCCATGCCTAATAGTCATAGTCATAGCACACACATTTAAAACATGCGATTCAGAAGTAACAATACGACTTCTGGTCAGTTACATTACCAATGAATGGAGATATTGTTTTGAACATGGTTAACCACTTGGATAAGGAGCCTGTCGCCCTCCCTAGCCACTATGCGCGGTCCAGGAAACTCCCCGTTCACTGTCACGATAGTCTTGGTGTGGCACAGTCGCGTCACGTTCTGCAGCTTAATCTGCCAACAAGAAAACAAACATTTAAAAATAAAAATAAAATCACAATGCTATTAATATTAGCTTGAGCGTAGAAAATGTGTGTGCATGACATACTTCAAATTTGTAGTGCCTTGTTACACTCTCGTGACCCTTAGCATTTCCAATTTCAGGAAGGAGGCACAAGGTGGCCAAGGACAAAAAGAACCCCAAAAGCAGACCCATATTCAGGTACATTAACTTTGTTAATTCAAGATTTGATGTTTAAACAAAATGTGAAATTAAGCAAGAAAATGCTGTGAGTGGGTCTAAGATGGAAAAACCTGGAGTGCATATATAGGGAGGTGAAGAATTGGGTGTTTGGTTGAGTAGGTATGTGATTGAAATGGTGGGTAATTTTTTTATTTGCAGTTTGATTATTGTGAAGAAAAAAAATGAGTGCAAGAGAACAAGAAGAAGCAATTAGAACAACTTTAGAGTGATGTCAAAGACAATCAATCTCTCTAACTCTCTCATGACTAGATCTTTGCTTAATCAGGACCAATGAATTGCATTCCTCTAATTAATCATCACCTTAACCACATGAAGTAGAAGAAACACTTGCTTCTGTGTCTTGTTTATAAAATGTTAGCTGATTGCTTGTAAAAGTAAAAAAGGTAACATGTGAGAGTTTCTGTGGTTGCAGAGGTTGGTTTGGTTTTGAGTTTTGATTGTGTGGGAGAGTCACAATCTTAATCTGTGGAGATGTAGCTGTCAGAGTTAGATGTTCGTAGTTAGATACTGTACGTAACAAGTAATCATAAGTGAGAAGAGGACTCTCCACGGTCTTGGTCATTCTCAGGAACAACATGAGATGAGATCTTCTGAATGAATAGTACAAGAGAAGCCTCTTTTGAACCCAACTAACAAACCTTACCTACAAAATCGTATGTCTCAATTCTAGCGTTAAATAATGTAAATTGTAGGTAGTTGTTCCGGGCCTCGTCTTGGGCTTTACTAGTTGTAGTGAATTGGGCCTAACCCGAATCTTAGTTTAACCGAGAGCCCAAATTTTAGAATGGAAAATGACAAAATAGTGTTGTAAACTGTCACACTTTTTCAAGAGCATGTTGTGTACTTTACTATTGGTGAAAAAATATTATAGGTAGTTTTTCGGGGCTTCGTCTTGAGCTTTACTAGTGGTAGTCAATTGGGCCTAACCCAAATCTTAATTTAATAGAGAAACTACCATTCCTGCGTCAGACAAATTTTAGAAGGGGAACTGGCAAAATAGTGATGTTGACGAAATCGTCACTGAAATTAAAAATTAAAAACAAAGGAATTGTTAACTTAAAATTAATTTAACTAAAATATTATAGTACAAAGTTTGGTTATACAAATTTTAGTTAAAAATATTTTTATAAAAACTTTAGTAAAAATTCTTAATTTTGAAGGCAATTTTGTCATATTTGTACAATACAACACCTTTTTGTCATTATCATAATACATTACACATTATTGCAAAAGTGTGATAACATACGTTAAGTATTTGTCATTTTCCCATTTTAGAATATAGCTTTAACTATATTTAGAGACAAACTATTAATAGTTCACAATTAAGAGATGCTTTACCTTAATAAAGAGACATGTATCAGCATATATATGATTACTTTATCACCTAAAAGGAGCATAAGTGAAAGTCAAGTAACCTGTTTGGACTGTAAGAACATAAAAAGGCTTAGTTATGAGGAATATGAACTTTTTAGCCCCTCAAGTAAAGTACTACTTTTTTGTTTTGAAACCAAAATTTGATTTAATGAAAATGCTATATAAGCTTCTTTAGAGAGGAACTGAGCTACAAATGAGCTGAAGAAAGAGGATTTTAAAATGGCAATGAACAATAGCTATAGAGGCTCCTCATTGGCTTGTTGCATCTTACTGGTTGCTGTTGTTGCCGGAGGTCAGGCCCTTCCTCCACAAGACCATCAGGTAAATTATTATTCATCGTTTGTTGAATTTGGGCCCATGTTAAGCCCAAACAAAGCCCACTCACATTACTAGTACTAAAATTGCGGGGAAAGGACACTTAAGTCCATCAAAAACTTTGTCTTTCTAACATAGGTATATTCGAACTTAAATTCTTTTTCAATTTAATGAAGGTCCCATCTTTGTCATTCTTAGTGACTCAAACTGCAACTAAATATGAGGAAAATATAAACATGAGCGAGCGGGAAAGATGAAGTAAAAATTGGGTGTACTTATAATACAAAAATAAAATTTTGGTGTATCTACGTGTCTTTTTCTTTACATTCTAACGGTTAGGTTCACATGTGAGTTTAAAGACTCACATCCGAAGATTATAAGGTATAACGATGATTTATATACACATTGGTATAATGATGATTTATATACACATTAGACCCTAAATTTAATCGGTCACTCGTTTGAGTCAAATGTGAGTTCTAATGTGCACATGCTTTCCTTGGGTACTCCTACTAAGTAAGGCCTGAATCTACCCAACAATTGAATCAGAGCCTGGTTCAGTAGACTCTCATGTCAAAGTGAGTCGGATACTAGTTTGTATCGGAAGAGTACAAGGTATGAGAAGGATTTACATACACATTAGACTCTAAACCCAATATGCTAGTATTTTAGATTATACATAAACTTTAATGTGTATACTGACTTCTTAGATGCTTCATACGGTATGAATCTCAGCAACACTAGCATCTCCCTTTATAAATTTAATTTTTGGATGGAACCTATTTTTACATGATATCAAAATTTAGTTCCTTTTTTTTCGATGTATATCTCATGGAATCAAAATTTTAAATGCTATTTTACAAGTCTAATTTTTAATGATAAGAAATCCCTCAAATTAAACACAACCCCTTCCGGTTTACCAAATAAATATTTGAAAATGTTCATGTGTGAATTAGATTATTTGAAGGTGATATATATTTGTGACAATTGGGATTCTTAAATTGCAGGCGAATTGCACGTACGCAATCACAATAGAAACATCATGCACCAAAGGAGCCGAGACATCAAACCACGTGAGTCTCAGGTTCGGCGACACCAAATCAAACGACATAGTGGTGCGTCGTCTCAACTCGAAGCACGTCCGGAGGGTGGACCCGGTCGACCCGCTCGTCCTCGACGACGTCCCGAGACGGCCGTTTCAGGCGTGCGTGGTGGACGAGTTCCGGGCCACGGGTCGGTGCGTGGACTCGCCCATCTGCTACCTATACCTCAAGCTGTCCGGATCCGACGATTGGCGACCCGGGTTCGCCCAGATCCGGATACTGGAACCGTCTCACTCGCATCTCGGATCCGACGACTTTTATTTTCGCAGGTTCTTGCCGAGGCACGTGTGGCACGGCTCCGACACGTGCGATCGAGAGGTCACTCCTTTTGGGATTAAACGCACCAGGAAGGTTTTTGCTAACAAGCTGCTATAATATATATATATATATATATTTGACGTCATGATATTAATATATATCTTATGAATTTCATCCCTTTTATTTTTATCAATAATATTGGTTTGTATATTTGTATTGGTTTCGTTGTTTGTGTTTACGTGTTTTACTTTTGGTACAGCACTGAGGCTCGAACTAGTGTCTTTTAATTATTATTATTACTTGAGTAATAGATCAACGAAGCTTTTGTTATACACTTTTAAAGTTTAATAGTTAATTTATGTATTAAAATTTACATTATGAATAACATACATAAATAAAGATTATGAAAGTTATTGAGTAAAAGATAAGTAATCATACTTACTATTAGGTCTGCTTAAAATAAATTAGGAATCGGGAAGTCGACTGGAACCGGATTAAAATTAGCCCGAACCAGTTTGGAACTGACTGGAACCAAATAAATTGGTTTGGTCTCGATTCTTAAATTTAAAAACTGAAATAAATTGGTTCCATTACGGCTCGATTTATAAAACAATATGGTTGATCAAATAAATTGAAGATGGTTTAATTGGCTTGATATCAGTAAGTGATCTCAACAAATCAACGTCCATGCATAGCACCCAACAAAACCGGTTTGCTTTGACCTTTATTTTGAAATCCAAATTGAATTCAAAATCAGTTTTATTTTAACAAAAAAATCCAGTTTGTTAATTTCCAGGTTTAATTTCCCTTCTCGATCCGATTTCAATTTTAAAATTTGGTAGCCGAACTGACTTGTTCACATTTTGATTTGGTGATCCAGTTCCGGTTTTACTGGTTTAACCAGCCCTACTTACTTTTTTTTGAATCAAAGCCTACTTACTAAATTACAACAATAAAAAGAATGTGTTTGTTTCAATATTTTAATGAATAAAAATATATTAAATAAATGATTTGAGATAATTTATTTACCAACTTAAAAATAATTATTTAAAAATCAAAATATTTTATTATTATAAATATTTTTAACAAAATGAATGAAATAAAATGTTTAAAATCATTTTATTATTAGAATATTGAGAAATTGTATGTATACAAATAATTTTTAGTAGTAATAATTTTGAAGATTGAAGTAATTTGGGTTAAAGGTTGCTCTTAATACTTTGTTTTTTTAATTGGCAGTGATTATCTTTTTATTAAATTGTATTAATCACAACAATGGTAAATTGGCCCAAATTAAAGCTTTTGAGCAGCAAATTTTATTTTATTTTTTAATGATTCTTTGAATTTAATTTAATACATACTCGTCAGTACTTTTCTGATTGGCTTAAATAACACGGTTCCATTTACTACTGTAAGTACCCAATTTAATATGTAGAAATATAAATCAATCCGGGCACCATTAATATGTATCGTACTTGCTTTCTTAATACCATTTTAAAACCATAAATGTCCTTTTAATTTTAAATTTAAAGTTCACGTGAACCATCGATCATCAATAGCAATACTGATTTTGCTATTTTTTTCTCCTATTTGATTATTATTTTTCAGTAAATTCTTGAAAAATTTCACATAAATATTCTTAGATTTTCAGAAATCCCACTTACTTCTCCCGAAATATAAATGCTAACTGTGAGCTCCATAAGGTTAACTAAAGTCCCACGTAGCCCAACTCTGTTAACTCTTTAAAAAAATTGTGTTAACTTTTTTGAAAATGACAAAAATGCCCATGTATTTAAAAAATTA